>BOSO01020141.1:91760-102119 GCA_018403395.1 Gorsachius goisagi
CCCCCCCCCCCCCCCCCCCCCCCCCCCCCCGCCCTTTCTATCTTGGTAGATAGAAAACCTTTACGGAAAGGTTTAGGGGATTAGTGCCCTACAGGACCTGGAGAAAAATCACTATCTGCTAATAAGCAGCAATAAGTTCCTCTGCAACTTTTGCAAGAATAATGCAGGCACCTCTACCCCTTAATTGAAATTGCAGTCTATGTCAAAAAGAACAAGAGTTAATGCTTTGAAATACTGCTTAAGTTCTGTTGCAGCATCAGCAAACACCCCTTGCAGTATAATGAACATGGCATGAAGCTAACATAAACAATAGATGGAATTTATAAAGGTGGTGTCATTAAAATTAATCTGACAAAGCCCCTTGCAAGACAAACAGACCCATCTTTCTCCCATGGTGTGTATGCACAGTAGTCATTGTGTGTGTGTGCACACATACAGAGAAAGGAACAGCTTAGCATAACTACATTTTCTACATGGAAGACTATTTCTGACTAATATAAAGCAAAATAATTATTTAACTTCACACAGTTTATGTATGATGCTTCTGATACTGCAAGCAAAGCCTTTAAAATGTTTGTCCTTTTACCAAGGCTGTATTCTAGCCTGAAGTACTAGGATATTTTTATCTTTCCTCCTGTTACACTATGCACTGTTCTACCTTTGTTAGTAGGCATATGATTGCTGAAATGGCAGCGTTAAAACACCAGCAGACATTTCATGTGTGCTGCACACGCTGTTGGAGAGTTAGAACCAGAATAAGGTGTCTCCTGCTTATATCTTAAGTATTCACAGCCAAAGTACTTTACCAAACTGATTTTATCTGCTAAGGAAGTGCAGAAGTAAGTTTCATCCCTACAGTTTTCCTTTTGCAGTATTTATGTGAGGAATAATAATAATAAAAAGTTCTAAGCTTTATCCCCCTGCATTGGTAAGTAGGTGTTGTCATGTTTTTCAAAGTTGTCAAAAATATTCTTCTTATTTGGAGCATGTCTTTGGGACACTAAAACCTGGGATGTATTTCACTTGCAATCTGAAATTCCCTGATACACTCCAAATACACCGTGTAGCACCAATGGACTCTGATACAAAGTCTGAAAGTGCAGGGACGTGGAAGCATCTTGCCTATCCTGCAAAGTGTGGAAGGAGGGGCAGGGGCAGCCCCTGGCTGCCGGGCCTGGAGCGGTGCCTGATTCCCTCATGCTAGTTCCGGGGCCGCCGGGTATAAAGAGCTTTATGCAATGTCTGGAGGGTGGGAGTTTATAGAAAACGCGATGTCTCAACAGGCGAACACGCCTTTCTTCTGCAACTAGCGGGATAAGAAAAAGACACCAGGCTCCTTGTGCTGCTGCTGTGCAGATCAGCACCCCGGAGTGGAGGAGCCAGCTTCCGAGGGAGCTGGAGCATCCCAGCCCAGATGGGACCTCGCCATCGGATGGATGGAAGAGCAGCAACTGCTTGCAAACTGCTCATATTATTCACTTCATGCATAATGCAGGGTAGTTGCCAAGGTAAGCGCTATGCTCCAGCCTCTCTGGAATAGGACTTGCACTGCAAGGAGCACGTCCCTGTCCTGGGGACTTCTATGAGAAAAAGACCAAAGTGTGTGAAAGTAGGGGGTTAACGGGAGCCGATTCAAGTTCTTTGTAATAGCTAGGGGAGAGAGTTGGCTCTTTCCAGGAGTCATTTGATGGAGTTGATTTCTGTTGAGGAAAAGGAAGTAGCACCTTAAAAACCACTAGAAACACCACCAGCTCTTTAGCTTCACCTCACCTTGGTTTTAAACTACCCCAGAATGTTTTTTCTGATTGTTTTTCTGGTTTGTACAGAACTTTTTCTGGTTGTACAAGACCGCAACGCACAAATGTTGCTAAAATTGGAGGGACAGCTCAGACTTTGCAACTCAGAGTTTTACAGAGATGCAAGTGGGCAGCTTTTCCTGTAGCGAGCACTGCTTACTGGCTGTGGATAAGGTTTAAAAAAAAAAAAATCACCCCAGAGTTTTTGCATTTTTTCCGTGTGATCTTTGTGCCCTTCTTGCTACTGAAGCGTGGGTGGTTTTGCAGAGCAGAGTTCACCTGCATTCCAGGAGCAGGTTTGGTGACCACTAAAATTGTACCTAGCATTGTTTTTGATGAGCAGCGTGCAGGCTGTGGCGCTCGCACATAGACAGGTTGTGCCTGGGAGGGGGGTGGTGGTGGTGCGTGTGTGTGCGTGGACAGGCTTGCGTACGTGTGGTATATACAGTCATTTACAGAAGGCTATAAGAAAGAAACAGATGCTTAGTCTGGAGCACAATAAGCTCCCCTCAGTCGGTCTCAGACGCAGATTGGAAGTTGAGAGAGGGAGCAACTTTTTCCCTGGGCTTTGCTGTTGCTAGGCGACATCTGGGAGCATGTGACGAGCAGAGCAGGCTGAGTGCCGCTCCTCTGGTACTAATCTGGCTGCTAGGGATGGAGTAGCCCTGTCTCCAGTCCTCTCCCCAGCCTGTGACTGCAGCCCATCTCTTCCCTTCTCCCCCTCTCCGCGCAGTTTGATTGCCCTGCAGTGAAAATGAAGCCTGTCTTGTTGGGGTGAGGGTGGCCAAAGTGCATTTCCTCCGCCCGGTGTATTGACCCAGCAGCCTTGCTGGTTGTGTGTGTGTCTGTGTATTATGTGTGCGTTCAAATTGTTAATCTGCTTTCTTTGCTCAACTCTTAGTTTAAGCTCCTTAGACAGAATCAAGTAAGTACAGCAACTGCTGCTAGCAGCTCCCACTTACAAGCAGGGAAATAGGAGATAGCTAATGTGCAGCAGGAGACCTGCAAAAGCTCTAGCCAGGGAGGTCACACTGGGCGCAGTTAATCCTATGCACTATTATTTTACATTGGATAGAATGGAAGCTGCAGTACTGATCTAAAAGTTTATTTCTTTGCTCTCCAGCCACTTTTAACTGTTCAGGACATGCCCAGTAAAATGACATGACAGGAAACTCTGAACTCGCATCCATAGGCAGCGGAAGTACAAAAGTGGTTTTTTTTATACTTTGATAGTGACCCATCCTGTCCCTACCTGCCCTCCCGCCCCTCAAGGGAGAATAACTGTGCAAATGAAACGACATAGTTTTAGTAACAGGTAACCGATACTAGTAAAATCTCTGGATAGCAATCTTGGCCACACTGTGATTATTATTGTGAAATATTTGGTATCCTTAAGATCCAACTCCTTGAATGTTGAGATCAGGTCAGACTCTCATTTAAAAAAAAAAATAAGAGAATCATGAAAGCAATTCCAAGGCTCAGAAAGAAAATGGTGAAAATAATTATTTTTCCTAATCCTCAGTATTTTCAAAGGTGCTTCTGTGACATTTTTGAAGGGTTTTGCTGGCAATACCTGAGTGTTCCCAGTATAAATTGGATGTTTCTAGAAGTAGTTTTACCTGAGCACTTGCTCAAATGATAGTGTCATGATTTTTCCTTGATTTGTCTAATTCTGGATTTACTGGAATTAAACATACCACTTATAAACTGAATAAAAATACTGCCTCTTGTAAGTGCCAGTAGTACAGGGTCTGGTTCTGCAACCTTTACTCTATCAGCTTTGTTGCCTGTGGGTTAACTGTTATCAGAAAAAATTGGAGCTGGAATCTGAAAAACTACCTAAGTGAAGGTAGTGTCAAGAAGGAGCATCACAGGACTAATGTTAATGTTTGTTTTGAGGAATCTCAATGTGCTTCATGCTCATATTCATAAACTAGAGGCACTGGATGGATGTTGTACTCTCAGCAGTTTTGCAGAGGGCAAATGAGATCACTAGGGCAGCTTCACATTTGAACAATGAGTTCTTTAAAGTTACTGCAAAGCATACCAGATCTACATACTCATGCAATATTCCACGTAGCAGCTGTTACTGGGCTCACCTTATCTAACATGGGAGGGCTGCTGTACTTTTTTTGGATGAGGATTTAGTACTTGAGTGTTTGAATTTTTTTCTGTTCTTAATGGTTCAGCACCAGAGGAAATGTTAGTTTAGTTTCTTTATAAAATCATTCATATCTATAAAATCATATATAAATCATTCATAGAAACCTACTTTTCTTTATAAAAAAGAACCCTTCTTTCTAGACACAAAGCATTAAGATCATTCTTCACAAATCTACTATAGTTAATATTTCTGTAACCTATATATTTCAGATCACTTAAACTTCCTTTACTGCTTTTTGGTGTCCCTTAGGTTTTGATGACCTTTTTTCAACAGAGATGTAAATCTTCCAGAAAATAAGTGTATTAGTATTAAAAAAATATAATTTTTAAAATAAATTACATTGGTATTGATTTTTGCCACCAGTTCTGTTAAATTAATGCAAGTTTTAAAACAATGTCAGTATCATCTTTTTTCAGACTTGCATGTACTTACACTGAAATTCTGGCTTTGCTGCAATTTACTGCAAAGTACCAAATTGCTATGTAAAGGCCAGGATTTCACTGTGTTGTGTAGTTTACAATATTTAAATTGCTGTTTGCCTCTCCCGTCTTTCTGGTGGATACTTCTGAGGATCTTTTTATTTCTTCATGTATGGAATCAAAGATGACAGATTCACATTGATGTAAATTATGTGAGATCAATAATTGCTTAGCCAGGCTGTGTATTTTCCTTGCTGATGATAATAATATTCATGTAGACTTTTGAATTCTGGGAAATGGAGTTGGAAATGCAAGCATCTCCATTAGTGGTCTTTTTCTCTACATATATGCTAATCTTTTGAATTTTTTTATTCTATATTGAGTTAAGAGGCCAGAAGATCACAGCTAGGTTGACTTCTAGTATTTATTTTTTCCTCCTCTTTTCGATAACTCATAGTTTACTGACTTCTGTTGTTGATCTCAAGATCAGAAGACTTTTTAAATTTTTTTATTTTTTTAGGAAAACTGATTATCTATTCTGTATGCATCTTGGCAAAATGTGATTTGTGCAGAAACTTTGCCGTAACAGAAAAGTTAGTGCATCAAATTTGATTTACATCCTAAATCTCTGCAATGGTAAATCATCAGCTTGCATGCGTCCCAGGCCAGTATGACTAAAATTTGTTACCATTATAAGGTCTCCATTAGTCTGAGAATGAAGGTTATTCTAAGAATGAATCTATATAGTGTGATATCATATCTCAGAAATCACAATGAACATTTGCATGAAGTGAGGCCAGTGATGAATAAGACGAAGTAGAGAAGAGCTATAGCAGCCCTTTCCAGAATGGCATGGAGAAACATGCTTTTCCATCAAGCATTGTAATCGTTCAGTCTCCAAATTAATAATTCAGTGTTTTTTAGACAGTGCCTTCACTCAAATCTATTTAATCTGTCTGTAGGATGATGTATAGTGACGTTGCTGTAGGCGACAGGCCAGAGTCAATATTCATACTCCCTTGTACAGCGCTGTGCACGTTTAAATGACAGAGAAGCCTGTCTGTAAGATTACTCTCCTGCCAAGACCTAGTGTTTGAAGACCTTCCTTGGGGACTGAGGATTTTGGAGTAATGAGAAGGGAGAAAGTATGGCAAAGAAAATGAATATACCAATGCAATCCTGACACACAATTTAATAGGCACTGTGCATGACCTATGGGCTGTAGTGTTCATGATCCTTTGCTAGAATAATTTTCTTGGTTTCTCTTGGAGGTGTACTCGCACAAAATCAAGAGCAAAAATCCCACTGAGTGTCCATCTACCTGGCTCTGAACTAGTTTATTTCCTGAGGGCTGACAATTTAAAAGTACCTATCAGTGAATCACATAATAATCTCACATTTTAATTAGAGTGGCATTTCTGTGCACTGACAGTCTTTTTTTGTGTGTGTGTGGTTCTTTTTAATGAGTAGCCGTCTTTTAGTACATCTCTTGAATTTTCTTAATAATTTACTTTTCTGTATTCTTTTCAGCAAAGCATATCAGGAATTTGCAAAGTAATCAGCTAAAGCAAAGAATGGGACGAACCCCAGAATTTCAGTTAAAAATTGAAGGCAGCGATTGGCTGACAACCTGGTTAGATTAGGTTCTATGCCAAATGCTAGAATTACAGTAAATAATTAAGCTACAGGAGTCAAGACAAATAGAGACAGAGCATCTAAGGAGATTTCAACTAAGATAAATGCATGATGTTTGCGATGCTTCTCTTTCCCTGTAAGACAAACCCAAACCTTCTTTCATATATTGAGCTGATTGGAAATTTGAGAAACGAAATCCTACTTTAATCCGGATTTACTTTCCATGTGTTTTGCAGGAAATGAGCAAAGATTCATTTGTGGGAAAGGTAGAATGCATTTTCATTAAAGCCTTTTAATTCTTTTCCTTTTGGAGCCTTTCCCCCTCCATATGCCTTCTTGCACTGTTAGATGATTGCCAGATCAAAGCCCAATGGTGGGGTTTTTTTTAACTTCTCATTATTTAGCACCAAACATAGAGGTTCTTCCATCGAGGTTGGTTTTTTTTATCTGAGTACTCTTATTTTTAATTGAGCAGTAAACAGGCACATTGTGGAGGTAGTTAAACTTATCTTTATGAATATTGGATCAAATGCCATTCAGTCTTTCTACAATACTTATTTTTAGATCTGAGAGCTTGTGAAAACTCTTCAGATAGACGAATATGTAACTTTGAATCACATTGTACTATCGCTTTTTTAAGCAGGAGTTTGTAATTGTTTCTCCTCTTTTAGAGCTCTGCTTAAAAAGTGCTGGAACCATACAGCATTTCGGATGTTTCGAAGGAAATTACATTTTCTTGAGGTTGTCACTGTTGAAAAACATTAAAGGTTCCTTCTAATTAATGTTCTACAGGTTGACATTATTTAAAGAGAAGTTGATGTTTTTATTCTACTGTGGTTAATTAGTGATGATAATCAGATAATTCATTAGCTTCTTTTTAATAGCTTGCACTGAATGTGGCAAATAGTTTGAAAAGCAGCTCTGTCCTTTATTTAAAACTAAAGTGTTTCTTTCTATAATTTGATAATTATTCTTAAAGATACCTTGAGTTGATGAAGGAAGAACAAGGTTTCTTCTGAGTAAACCCAGTGCAACTCCATTAATTTCAGAGAAATTATCCCTAAGCTGTACTGATCTAAGAGATAGAAAATAAGATTCAGTGAAGAGTAAACATCTCTCTTAATAGCTTATTATTGTTTGAGATCCAGTTTGAAGTCCACTTTCTTCTGATAAAGTTCATTTTATTAACCGCTTTTTGCTTCCTTAACTCAGCACACTTTTAGAACGGTTTAAGAAAATCAAGTTTAATGAGTAAGCATTGAAATGTTTAATGGAATGGATAGCTTTAGCGGATTCCATAAGCTTTTACTGTTGGTTTCAAGGCTTTTAATGTTTTCTTTGTTTTGCAGTGCTTAAAGTGGATTAGAGATCTAAGGATCACTGTTACAAGTTTTGTTTTGGATTAATGAAATGACATATAAGAGTTGACTGAAATAGTTCTACTTTTATGACCTGTTCTATTTTATGCTTTTAACATGAATAAGTTGCCTTTGTTTTACAATCAAGAAGCCAGATCTTCAGCAAAAGGGCACTGTTTACAGCAGCAGTGTGTCTGCTCAATTATTTTCTTGCACAAGCAGGTCATGATACTACACCCTGCTGAGTTGAGTGGAAGAATGGGGTCCGTTCCAATAGGGACTCCCTTTGATGGGGATTGCAGGCTCATGCTTTTGTGGAGCAAGAAGGATGGATGGGGGTTTTTAGTTGTGTTCTGTGCCATCTCTTAAAAAAAAAAAAGGGTGTAGTCCACAAGATACCCAAGAACTGATATATTCACTGATACATTTAGAATCTAGGTAATGGTCTTTATCTTCAGAAAGCATTGTGCACATTATCAGCTCAGATAAATGTACCACAGAGAGTTTAGTGTGGTTTGAGGAAGTATAGGACCTGCAGAACAGATGTACATGCATATATCAATAATCCTCCCCAGGTTTGCCCAAAAGGACGTTTACTATGTAAAGTTCACATCACTCAACACCAGTAGGGGACCCCATTTAGATCTGATTCAGCCCTTGTCATACCTTGTCATTTAAGGGTACAGTTTCATGAGAAGTGATGAGCCAGTTGAACAGTTCACTGCTCCTAGAGGCAGGAGGCCCCACTCTCCTTCCCTCTCTCCTCCGATGTCCCATTCCTATGTTGCTGCCAGCCTGGAGTTCTTGCTGCTTGCTTTGTACTGGCACCACTGCTCATTGGACCTCTCTGTGAGCTGCTTTCACTTACAAACCTGGAGGAAAACTAAACCAGGCCTAGGGAATTATGTGTTTTCCTGGTGGCTTAGTGATTTAGAGCAGCATGCAGAAAGGTCTGGTAGTTCCTGGAGTTTGGAAAAGGAAGTGAACCTTGGTATCAAGTGGGAGAGGGAAAGGAGTTGGAAAGAGGGGGAGAAAAGAGATGCCTTTTTCCTATGCTAAGTCAGTGGGTTGGCTCAGCTGGCCATGCAACCACTGTTTAATGCCACTGCTAACAACAGATAGGAAATGCTCAGCTAGCATGCCAGTTACAAGAGTGGTCCCATCAGGGCAACAGTGAACCAGTGTTAGCACCGCAGGAAACCCTTTTGTAAAGTTGTCTAGTGTAAACAGATGGCTTGACTTGAATGGGACTGCTCATGTGTTCACTTTTGATCAGGATTGTAGGGCTGTTCTCAACCTGCAATGCAATAAATGAGTTGGACGATAACCAAGCACATGGAATGCTGCTGCAGTTTTTGTGGGTCTTCTAGCTGTGTTAATAAAAATAACTTTTAGTACTGTGAGGTCTAATAGGTTTTTAAACCATTTCATGTGAAACAAATGAGCTCCAGTTTGTGTCTGAAATGAAGAACAGTTTGTGGTGTCTTCTGTGTGAATATATGAGCTGTTTTTACTAGCTTTGCAGTTTTTACTGTTCTGTGTGAAGTCAGCCACAGAATGCACTTTAAAGCCTCACTGAAAATGAATTTTTGTTCCTAGTATTCTGTAAATGTAGCAAAGTACTAAAAATCCTATATGTTACCTCTGCAGTACATGAAAGGTATTTAGTGGAGTAATTAATCTGCATCTACTTCAGTTGTTAACTGAGCCTTGACAAATTTCTGTTGGCTGAACCAATAGGAAATCTGAATAGAGCCTCAGACATGGCTCAGTTGTGGCCTGTCTTTTTGCTCAGGCAGGGCGGCCATCTGCTTCACCAGGAGCTCTGCTGTGTAAAGAGGGCAACAACGACAGTCAGGGTCCTTTGGCACTCACAGAAGTGATACCCTGTCATGGCATTTGTGCTCTAACTGTAGGCAATTGAAAAAAAAAAAAAAGATCATTTAACAGCAGAAGTGCAAAAATGCTGTTATTAGTTTTGCAGTTCTTAACTTTTTCAAACCTGCCACAGGAGGTGTTATAAAATGGCTATCTTACACTGAAAATACAGAAAATAATAAAACATTAAAGCTGAACTTTAAATCCTTTAGAAATTTGGGTATTTCATCTATTTGTTTGAGGAAAAAAAGAAACTAAAAGACAAGTAGTTGAATTCAATAAAATAATGAGTAGCAAAATTTAAATTAAGATTGAGGTAAAAGCTCCAACCTTGATGAAGTACTTTATCCATACTAAGACTTTATCACCTGTTAGGCAACAGACACCATTCTTCCCTGTTTTTTGTTTGGTTTCCTAAAGAAAAGACTCTTTAGCAGTCTATTGCTTTTTTTTTTTTTTTTAAGATGTCCAATACTTTTTATCTTGTTGGCCTTTTAAACTTTTTTCTAATAGGGGTCAAGAATTCTTAGAGACTTAAATCCCAAGAAATTTCGTAAGGTAGCAGAGAGAGACCCAAATTATCACCCCATTGAGGGAAAATCTTGGCCATTAAACATTCCATATGGAGATACTGACTCTGTGACCAGGTGTGGTTGCATACTTCTTCCTAGCAGGCATTCTGACAGACTGATGGAAACTATTGCTATGAGGAAGGGATTATGATTTAAAGGTTGCAAGTCTGTAGGCAAATGTCTGCAGTTCTGTGAGCAATGTTATTTATATGTTACATGCTACCACTGTGAAACTTGGGAGACAATTTGTGCATTCCCTGTGGTTTTGTGTGCTTGCTTCTACATAGTACATAGTATGCTCTTGTGTTTCCAAGGATGCAGCAAGTGTAGGGCTTATCACAGAATCACAAGGGTTGGAAGGGACCTCAGGAGATCATCTAGTCCAACCCCCCTGCTAAAGCAGGGCCACCTAGAGCATGTTACACAGGACTTCGTCAAGGCGGGCTTTGAATATCTCCAGAGAAGGAGACTCCACAACCCCCCTGGGCAGCCTGTTCCAGTGCTCTGTCACCATCAGAGTAAAGAAGTTTTTCCTCA
>BOSO01020142.1:4555-32103 GCA_018403395.1 Gorsachius goisagi
GGTATGGAATATCCCTTTGGCTGGTTTGGGTCAGGTGTCTTGGCTATGTCCCCTCCCAAGATCTTGTCCCCTCCCAGCCCACTGGTGGTGTGGGGGGAAATGTTGGAGACACAGCCTTGATTCTGTTTGAGCCCTGCTCAGCAGTAGCCAAAACATGGGTGTGTTATCAACACCTTTCTACATCCCAATAGAAAGCACAGCACTATGCAGCTTGACCCAATACAACAGCCTTGCTGTCTTTGGATTTTAGGAGAGCAGCCTATTTAAGGAATTTCTAGACAGAATTTCCTAGGAAGCTGCCATGATGGGGAGAGTGGACTGATTTTTAAAGAACACTTTCTGAAACCTCAGGGATAAATCATCCTGTTGTGGAGGAAGATGAAATTTGACAGAAAACCCATTTTTCTAATGAGGAAGAACTGAAACACAAAATGTGAGCATGCCAGAAGTGAAAACATGTACAGAAAACAAAGGAGGCATTTAGGGATGAAATCAGGAATAACAAAGCCTCACTGGAGCTAAAACTAACTAGAAATAGAGACAACAGGAAAGGATGCTACAAGTGTGTTAGTCACAAAAAGAAATACAGAGGAAATGTGTGTGTGTTGGTGTAAAGCTGGTACAAATTATTGATGGGCAATATGGGAAAAAGCTGAAAAGATCAACACCTTTTTTTCTTCAGTCTTCATACACAAAACCTGATCCCAGAGTTCTGTCAATATCAGTATAGTTTGGGAAGGAGAAGGATGATCAACAATGACATAGGCTATTTGTGGAAGTTGAGTGTATTCCAGTCCATGAGACCAGACAGGAAGTATTTGAGGATGCTGAAAGAACTGGTGGTTTGTGAAATACTCTGTTGAGTGGAGGAGGTGTCTGACATCTACAAAGGGCTATAATACATGCCTGTCTTCAGTAAGAACAAGAAAGAGGAACCAGGAAACTGTAGACAACTCAGTCTTAGCTCAGTTCCTGGAAAGATAATGGTAATTTTCCTCTTAGAATTCATTTACAGGCACCTGAATTAAAACAACATGGGAAATCAGTCCTGGTTCAGTCAGACAGTAAGGCTAGATGACCTCCTCCAGACAAAATATCTGTGACTGTATGACTACAGGTTTACTTCTGTTCCACTCATAAATAGGTTCATTAATTAAAGCAGGCTAAGACAACCTATCCTAAAATACAGAACACAAAGTGATTGCTACATTGGTGTAGTAGTCTTGAGTTCAACCTTTGTTATCTATAGCAATTACACATTTATAAATACATTTCTTTTACATTTTCATTCTCAGAACTTGTACCAAACCCAGCAATCCTCCTCCTACAAAAAATTATATATATGTCTTCTTTCCAGGTAAATATGTTCAAAAAGAGGTCATATGCTTGCTTACCATTTATTTGATATTTGTTCTTCCCCTCCTTCCCCCCTTCTTATTTCTTTATCACTTGTATTTTTTTGTTTGTTTGTTTTGCATTTGAAAACTCACTAGAATACCAAGTCACTTTTAGTGTTCTATGGGTCTTATTTTGCTATATCTGTAGGAGCATGCACTGTGGACACAGTGTTCAGATGATTAGAAGAGCACAGTTTGGGCTGTGTCTTTAGAAATTAAAGTATAGCAACACTCAGCTATTCAGTATGCACAATATTATGATATTTTAGATAGAATGCTTGACTTACAGTTTTTCAGGTGCTGCAGATGTAATGGTCCTTAACTCATAACTTTCCTGGGACATAATGTCTTTTGTTGTCTAGAAAGACTACAAATTCCTAGGTTCATTTTCTTTTATTTCACTGTAATATCAGAAACAATAAGCACAATCTTTTGAGATTTTAAGGACCATCGATTCATGGCAGTGGGATTTGAGAAGGATCCCAAATCAGATGCCTGGGGCTGTGAATGCCAATCCTGCATTGCAATTCAAGCAGTCTGTAGAATGTCCAATTGTTCTTAGCAGTCGTTACTGCAGATATCTCCTGTGCAGTGTGCAAATCTAATTTCTGGATCTCTTTCACAAAATTAGTGAAATTAGATTTATTCCTGTCTTCATGTACTTCATCTGCATTATTACATAATTAAACACCTTTGTTTTATTTAAAAAAAAATAGTCATGATATTTTTTACCTATAAAGCTGAGCAGTAGTCTGAATAAAGAATTAAAATCTTGGGTGTTTAAAATTCTAAAATTGAAAAATTATAAAGCCAGTGCTTATGAAAGCATCTTACAGGATTTACACTCAGCAGGTATAAAACAGTCATCTGAGGTAGCTATTATGAATTACACCAGCTAAGAATTTTTCTCTATATTTTCAAATTGGTGTACAAAGTATATGAAAGCACCTGCTAGAAAGGTAAGCTGTAGTATCCCTGTACCCAAACACATAGTGAGCAGATCTTCCAGACCAAAGCACTGAGTGCAGAACTTATACAGCTGATTCCTGCCTTCCCCACATATCCTGCTCATGCAGGCTAGCAGAGTGATCTTTTCTGCTCTGTGAATTTTTGTACCAGAAAGCCTGTCAGAGGGTTTGTATCTGAAATAGACGAAAACAGGAAACAAAGAAATAGAGGAGCTGTGGCCGTCTACTTTGGCAATGGACTAGAGATCGGAGAAGACTACAGAAGCTCCCCCTCCCTGGTTTTGTTCTGTGCATCTCCCACCAAGTGACTCCATTCAATCCCACTCTGTCTTTTGACCAATATCATTAAATATGCTTGCCATCACTGTCAATGTCAATGTGTCAATGTCATTTGGGAAGCGGACACCTGGAAAGCCTCATTAAGACTTATAAAAAAATAACATCCAGTTGTTAAAAATCTCTACATTTATGTCTCAAATGCTTACCTCTGGTGACAAAAATATGAATTCCACCTCTGCCATTGATCCTTTTTCATACATGATGCCCAGGGTTTAGTGTACTGAACATTTTTAAAACCCCAGTGTAGTTAAAGAAAAATCTTTCCAAATATAAGCCTGAGGGTCCTGCCCAAGGGTATACTATAACTAGTACCATGGAGATTATAAATTCACATATCATATGTTTAGACATAACTCACTTCGATTACCTATAATGATCATTTGTTAATTAAACAACTGTGACAATTGGCAAATGTGACAATGACAAATATGCAAAGTTGTTTCAGTTTGGCAGAAGAGAGGACATCTAAGAGAGGCAACCATAACAAACATACCTACCTGCAAAGTGCATTGGTGTCAGAGGCTGGGCCTTTCCTTTGCTGTTATATCTCTAAAATAGAAAAATCCATTGCAGAAGAAAAGGGCAGAACCTGACTTTAGCAGAAGAAAAGGCATTGGGATAATGACAGTCATTATAGCTCTGGCCTAAGGATCTGTACCTTGAACTATCTGCTACTACTGCTTTTCTGTTTTGGTTTTGTGGTGTTTGGCAATTTTTTTTTAATCACAGCAAGAAGAAAATACAAAGAAGAAAATGTTGCTGTAGAGATCAAACTTGGTAGTACCAATTCTACTTTCCATCTTTCCATCCATATTTATCTTCAGATAGAAGTTCTAAATAACCTTCAAAGGCTTTGTCAATACTGGGGAAGAGCTAGCTAGACAGTAGAAACATTTTATTTCCTTGCTCTTTGCCAGTCATATCTTCCCTACAAACCACAGAATTTTAAATCAATTATGAAACCAAGTCTATCAAGTATAAAATATCAGTAGGTTTTAATAACATAAATTATCGGAAAAGATGTAGAAAAGGTGTTACTAGACTCGGCTTCAATGAAGACACAATGTACTTTCTTCATGTGCTTGTGGTGTAGTCTGTTTACCACTACAGGAGTTGAAACATTCAAGCTGGAAACCAGTTCATCCCATAAAGGTTCCAGGTTAGGGTTTGATCCAGTTGCCTTAACTGTCTACTGGCATTAGAGTCAGGCACACTCGCCTAGCAGACAAAACACAGGAGCTACAAAAAGCCTTTACAGAGACGCAGCTGATTGTCAGTGAAATCCTTTAATCATTTGAACAGTACATCTGTTTCAGACAAGTAGGAGAGTTTAAGGCAATTGAATTGAAGCCTTCCTTCATAAGCAAATGCCTACATTAGACACTTCCAAATGTAAGTGTTTACAGTCTGGAGATGAATCTTAGACTTTATGTTCATGCTGCACAGAAAATGTTACCTTCTGCTGTATGGAATGCAAAATATTTAATACAAAGGCAGATTCACATTCCATATATTATAAATCATAGGAGTTTTTTTTAATTATTCTTACTTTCTCAAGTATGAAACAAGAAGTACATAATAGAAGGCAGGTTTTAACAGGAAGATGTAGCCCAAATGAAAATTAACTGTGGAAGCTTACAAAAAATGAAGTATCTGAGTTCCTTTTGAACAGTCAGCAATCAGAGGTACAAAAATGTAAAGTAGCTTACAAAAGGTAAGACATAATTACAGATAGTTGGAAGTAAAACTCAGAAATTAACTCCGAGGCAACTTCTAAATTACTAAAAAAAGTATCTTACATGTATTTCAAAAATTATAGAAAGTGTAACTAACATCAGCTTCAGAAAACAATATCAATATCATTTGCATACTCAGTAACATGGAGAAAGAACCCAGTGACTGAGTCAGGATTTCAAGCTTATATTAATTTGTATAAGGATTTCAAGAAATCCTAATGAAAAATGAAGAGATAATTTAAACATAAAAAACCTGCTAAATAAGGTATATTCTCTCTAAAATAGTGTCTTGAGATTTCAGTATTTTGCACTCATGGATGTCCTATTTTAGAGAGTCATAAAACTGTTTTTGAATAACTGAAATTAAAGAATTAGAGACGTAATGGATGGAAAAAGCCAATTAGTCAAAAGACCAAATTCTTTCCAATTTTCTACTCAAGTTTGGGGCCACCAGCCTTTCTGTATTCCATAGATAATGACATTTTAGGGAAAAAAAAAGGAAAAAAAAAGGTAGTTCCTTTCTCCTAAACTAGTGCATTTAGCAGACTTTCTATTAGACATTGCACTACAGAATATTCAAATCAGGGAATTCTTCCATAACAAATTCTGGAGAATCACAGTCCAAGTCTAAAATGATGGTAGGTATTCCATAACCAGTCCAGTGAAAGATAAAGTAAATTGTAGTTCTTTTTATTCCTTAATAAAATATATTTTATCTCTTCTAAAAGCAAAAATGTTTCTCATTACAGTAGGTTTGTTATACATGGACAAAGGAGTAATCAACAAAATAACACTGCTAAGAATGCAGCTAAGTCCAGTTATGTTAAGCAACCAGAATTTTTTTAAAACATTGTATCTCTGTTTTTCTGTGTGATCAATACCAACAATAATTTAAAACAATCCAGCAAGGTTTAGATTAACAGTATTGTTCTAACATAGGCTTGTCTGAGAAGAATATTTTCTATATCTGACTCGCCTTCTGTTTTAAAAAGATACTAAAAGTCTTTATCCACCAAGTATATTAAGTTAACAGAAGCTTTGCATTGAGAATGGAGGCATGCAAAACGTTTAGCAGTATGTAATTTCCTTTTTCATTTTCTTGCAGATTTCTTGGTCACTGTTTTTTTTCTTTCTGTAATCCATCACATCAAATCATTTCCCAATGAACTTTTGAGTTCAATATTATATATAACTACATTATTCAATATTATTATAACTATATTACTGCTTGTTGTTGCTTGTACAGTGCCAAGGCTTTTTTTGGTTTTTTTTCTTTATTGAAACAAACAATTTTGTTGCATGTAATTGATATAACATCACAGTGTGATGGGTATTTTCAGTGAACAAAATTGTTCATTCCCTACCTTTTGAACACAGTAAAGGAGAACGCTGTCCGGTTTTGATGAGATTATATTCCAGATGCCCAAGGCAGTAAAGAAAAGGGCTTCTGATCATCCATTTTACCTTATTTCTAAAATAATTAAGTTGAGAATCCCATTTTAATCTGTGTTTCATAAGGAATACAGGATGTCCTAAATGGCCATACTTCCCTGGCATATTTTAAATGCTGGCTGGAGTAAAACTATGTGGCGATTGCATAGACTCCCCCTCATCCATTATGTGGAGGTGTATCAAAGACATTGTGATATCATCCACACTTGCATGTGTACCTGTCATCAATTGGTGTAACAGCCAGTTGAGATGTGATGACAGTGGTACTTTATTAGAGTAATCCATCAATTTCCCTGTTTTAGTAGACACTTGTTTCTTCTAGCCTGGAACTAAGGAAATTGAGGGAGAAAAAAACCCTCAAAATATTACATTTTGTTGTCATAAACAAGCAAAAAAGATAATGTTCCTTCATTTTTCTGTCCATTAAAAATTTAAAACTTCCTTATCATTTGACATTTTAGCACTGTTGCTCAGTACTTTCAAACAGTGAACAGGACTCAAGCTACATTGAAAATAACTTTTAGTTTGTTTCTTTGTAATTTCCAGCAATATATTTTTCTGGAACATATGGGTGTAGGATTCTTAAAAACTGCAATTTCATCAGGATCTATTATCCCATTAGTATTAGCAGTGCTTGATGAAGCTGTGTGGGAATCGTTACATTCTCAAGGCTCCAGTGGTTTCATGGAACTAAAGGAATGGTAATGGGATTGTTGGGAACCTTCTACTCATGATGGAATGTTTCTCTGCATTATTTAAATTTTGATTTAGTCCTACATAATTATGTATTTCACAGTCAAGATGAATCAATGCATTGAACAGATAAATATCACTGTAATTTGCAAATATGTTTCATAGCAAAATAGAGACAGGTTCCACAAGAACCTTCTTCAATATTAGAATCCTGCACAATACTACATTTATATTCCACTAATGTGCACATATAATAGACAAAAAAATATCCCCAAATACTTTCCATCCATAATATACTCTGCATAAGGAATAGAATTTGGAATTTATAAACTTATAGGAATACATAAAAGTCATGCATAATCAAACACAAAACATTTAGGGTGGGGAGAATGACAGGTACATCTGTGTTTCTGTTATTCAGTACATTAACAAGAAATGAAGCAAAATGAATAGGAAAAAAAATATGATGAAATTCAAATATAGCATCAAATAACGTTGAACAATTGGGAAATGTTTTCTTTTTTTGTCAAATGTTGCACAAATTTAAGGAAGACCTTCCTTTCAGGATGTGTAAATAATGAATTTTTATGAAAGGAGTTACTTACAGTCATGATGAAACGAGCTCATGATGCAACATTTATAGATAAAGACTGGAACTTTTCCAAACCGTTGTTTCTTTCAAACCATGTTCTTTGTCTAGAATCCCACATTACTTGTCACGGCTTTAAGTTCTATTGACATAAGCATATGCTTAAACTTAACCTTTTTTAATTCAGGGCCATTGTCCCCCGTTGCTATGCAGTAGGAGGAGTAATGGAATTTGGCTTCTGCAGTTTTCCTTATTTATTGGGATTCTGTCTCCATAGATTTTGCCTAGTCTCTTGATTATTAAAAAACTGGGTTTATGTTGAACTGACAGACTGGTTACCAGCTCCAGAAGCTAGTGGAATGAGAGAGTTCTAGCTTTCCTTTATTGTTGATAATCTACCTCAAAAACTGAAAAAAAGTAGTGCTCTGGATTCTTTTTCTCTGTTGCCCATGTTTTTCTAAAATGAAATAAAGAGAGAAAAAAGGAACAATAAGGCTTTCAGAGAACAGGAAAGTGAAATTGTTTTCTTTATGGGGGGTTGTCCTTGCACTCAAAAAAAATATGGATGGAGTTTTTAGTTCAATGTTCCTGATACTATTTTCAGGTTTGAGTTACAGGTTTTTAATTGTTACATCTTGATTACCTTTTTAGTGTGTGACTGGCAGCAGCTACTACAGGTACAACTAAGCTTTATTTTTCTGTCTTAAGGCTCTTTAGATATCTATTAGTGGATCTTCCATGAATGAAAACTTTGTCTTCAACATTTACAGTATGAGCTGGTCACTTAAATAACATTATACAACACAGTCATGATTAACATTCTTACCTCCCTCTCCCCGGAGTGTTATATTTTTCAAACTTCATTATAACTTAAACACGAAATCCTATGCAATATTTTACTTTCTTCTCTACCTTTGGTATTAGGAAACATATGAGGTAACCTAAAAAGTCAAAACATGTTGGGTTTTTTTACTGAAAGAATTTGATGGATCCAGATTACACAGGAAAATACAGTTCTGATGCAATAACTGCCCCTAAGAGAAAAAAATAAAAATGTATCATTAGGACTGTGGCCATTTCCAAGACAGACACAAGGGAAGTAGTAGCAATACCAATTAAGTCAGTCTTCCTTGCAGCCTTCTGGTGACTGGTAGGGAGAAAAAAATCTAGGGAATAATTTTGTTGCCTGATCAAAATATTTAGTGCTATTGCAAATGCCATAGGGTATTTAAGTCATCTGCCCAGGTGTGAGATGTGTGTGTATTTACAAATGATTTTTTTGGATCAACTCTAGTGGCATAATAAATCAGTATTTCAGTTAGTATTTCAGTTAGTATTTCAGCCTCTGGTAGAAACCAGTTCTCCCATATGATAGGAAACCATTCAGGTTAAAGGTTCTTCCTTTGCTGGTCCATTAGAACACATTTTTTGAAATAGGTAGTTAAAGTATGATTTAGGAGAATTTTTTTTAACACTTCTATCCTTTTAATCAGAAAAAATCCCTCAGTGGTTGTTTACATTGCAGTGTCAGAGAGGCAGTGTCAGAGAGACAGTATGTCTGCGTCAAATTCTATGCTTATTTGCAAGAGAGAAAGAAAAACTTTCTTTTTCCATGGACATAAAAGTGTCAATAAAATACATAATTTATTAAATTTTACCCAGAAAATATATAAACCTTGAAATCTATCTTTGAATAAATTTTGAAATTATAAAAGTCACCTCTAGCATCTTTTCACATTTGAAATGCAATCACAACAATCTGTATTTAATAAGACGTTTCTACTACAGCACACAGTCAGTTTAATGGGTGGTAATTTGAAGTAACTTTGATAAGGTTAGGTCATAGTTTGAGTGAGTTAATCTGAGTTCAATGATAAATGAACATGCTGTGTTAACTCGTAGAAGCATGGGAAAATCAGAGCTAATAGACATTATTTTAACAAATTGCAATTTTAAATCACCTTCCTGAGGGTCTTTAAGCAGGATTTCATCAATTACATGCTTACAGCTCACATTAGTGATACACATTAAAAAATTTCCCACATGAGTAATTTAGAAAAAAAATTGACTATCAAACCCCTGTGTGAGTTAGCTCTTGTCTATTTAAGCAAAGTTTTACATAAATGATGCATGACATGCAATATTTCAAAACCATTCCTTCTGAGATCATGAAGAAAAGATACAGAGAAAAAAATGTCCTTGCAATGGTTTTATATTCTTTCATGTGCCTTTTAGTTTTACTGTTGTTTAGCACCTTGGCATCTTTGCTAGTTTTGTTATTTACTTCTCAGGACTGACTTGCTTTAAAAAAACCCTTACTTTCCAGTAGCACTTCCTTTCTTTGACATTTTCTGCTAAATGAATGGAGGCACAATGTCTCTGTTAAGTCAATAGCATAAGAATGAAAAGTGGTAAGAATTTTTTGTCAAACAATTTTCAATAGAAAAAATGTCATTTAAAAAAAAAGCCACAACATTTCTTTTTGCTTTAATAACAGCAAATTTCAAAAGCTACCTGGAAGACAGTGTGGAATAAGTTTTACACTCTGTGAAAATAGCTTTTTCTAGCTTTCTTTAGAATGATATTGGGTTGTTTCACAATTTTTTTCTTCGGGCAGAGGGAAGAAAAAAAAAAAGACTCAGAACAAGTAACAAAGAACAAAGCTAAAAGATTTTACCAATTTCTTAGCTGAGAACACATTTAGAAAGCTTGAGATACGCTTGCTAGCATTATTGATCCAGGAAGGAAACCTGGGCCTGTCATAGCCAGCAGTTTCTCATTTCCCTACGCTAGTTATTATATCCTAACATGGACACCTGTTTGAAACAGTAACCTATCAGAGCTTGTTTCAGGAGTCTCTTTCAGAAAGAAACTGAGTCTATAACCCTGAATTTTAGGCATTTACAGCTCTATGGAAAGATGTTGAACATGGGAAGTGTTTGTTTTAGATACTGTAGGGAGGGAAAGATTCCAGGTTAAGAAGAATATTCAAACCATACCTTTTCATGTTGAAGAATATAGCTATACAGCTCAGCACTCAGACATGGCAATATCTAATCTTTCAGGCCCTCCATAGCTTCCAAGATAATATACAAAATAGCCAAGGCACTTAGTCCCAGATTAATTTCTAATCAAGGTACAAGACTTAGGAGCTCAGGGAAAGAAGCATTATTGCCACAAGGGAAAAATCATTTCCAGAATGGCATCATGCAATGAGTTACATTGAAGGTGGGATAAATAATCCTTTGGAGGGCTCTCTCTCTATTCACTACAGATAAAGGGAGCCTTTCACAAGTATTTGACTTCTCTGCCTTACTGGATTCCTAAAGCTAGGTTCCAGATTAATTTCAGCTAAAATTCCATGTAGAAGTACACTTGATTAGGAAATTAGAATTCTGGACCTAGAGAAACAATGAGTGAAAAGAAACCTAGATCTAGTTCACTGGTTATGTGATTTCATTTGGTATAGGGAATCCTAAGTTTCTGGTATCTACTTTTTTGACAGTTAAATTTTCTTATATAATGAAGTGAGTTTTATATATATATATATATGAACCCCTCTACATTATTAAAATCAAAATTATTTTATGTATTCCCCACAGTAGAAGCACTGGGCACTTACCTAGAAGTATCCTGGATGGCAAGAAATTTTAGCTACATAAATAACAGACTGTTGGCCTTGTGTAAACATCAGTGAATCCTAGACTTCAGCCTCTGAAGTGAAACCTATACAGACTCTTAAATTAAATCTTTATCAACACTCACTCAAATGTGGGTTGTGTTGAGATTTATTATAATGTAACTAGGAAAATCTATTGAATATTTTTTATATTTTCTGTATTAATCCATAATTGCTTTTGATGAATTTAGCAATAAAAAACCAGTTTAACTGTCATGGCCTAATGAGTAATGTTTTATGCAGTAAAACGTATTTGAAAAGTAAAAGTTAAAATAAGTTTTGGCGATGATATCTGTTTAAGCATTTCTTCTACTAATGTAAAATAGTGAAATAAAACTATTTCAAAATACTTTTTTATTAAAGTATTAAAATGAAATCTCCATTTATGTAGAATTTCACAGAAATTGATCTGTTGGACTTGATGATGTAAAAGGTCTTCTCCAACTGAAACAATTCTATGATTCTATGATAAATGAAAATACATTGTTGTAGTGCCACTCTTGGAGAAGAAATGGAAACCACCTATATTTTTATCAGTATTTCTGTTGGTTGTGTATCAGTTGGAGGGTATTTTATTTTGCTTATTGCTATTTAAGTCTTTTTATACAGGTTTCACTTCCAATGATTGCTGAGATTCAACCAACAGATAAGGGGGAAAGTGTTAAAGGAAGAAGAAAATATTGCTTCAGACAAGAAAGGCTTAATAAGTAGTATTTCTGAGAAACATGTATCAGCAATCTTCTCATCTATATACACAGAATAACAAGTACCTCACAGAACACGTACTGAAGCAAGCATCCATCAATTTCTTAAAGTTACTGTGCCAGGACAAGCATTAGAATAATGATGTTGCTCCTAAATTTATTACCATTTACATTTTTGTCCCAGAAGAACCCTTCATTGACTAACAAATGTTCATATTAACTTCTTTTTTTCCCTTTCTTTTTTTTCTTCATTCTGGAAGTCAACATAACGAGCTGATATTAGCTACAATGTGCCCAACCTCTTCACTTGATAATGATGTATGGGTAGGTCAATATTTGCTAGACATAATTCACTGAAATTGTATCTTCAGGTAGTGAATCTTATGGTTAATCAACAGTTTAAATAATATTAAGACTATGCCATTTATATCCCACATTATAAAAAAAGAAGTAAATAGAAATATCAAAAGTAAACAGCTATGGTCCTGTTGATTTAAACTTTACCCCTTAGGAATCTCTAAGTGGAACATGATGTTGGGAGATGAAATGCGAGGGGGTGGGGTGGGTGGGTTTAAAGACATTTTTTATTTATTTAAGTTCAATCTTTTTATACTACTGATTGTGCCATTGGCCATTCTATGAGCAGTTCCTTATCACAAGTTATAATGTAGCTTCATAACTGTTGTATTTTAATTTCTTCTTCATTGTTTGGAGTATAATGTGTCTTATGGTAAAAATTTTTAGCTTTCTTCATCCTTATCTGCCATTGCCTTTTAAGAAATTAAATATTTTTTTCAAAATAATATTTAAATGTATATGAATATATATATGCCCTGTTATCCCTAGTCTACAGAACTATTTTCTTATAATCTGTGTATGGGTACTGCTATGAGTCTAATTCCTTGTTCTGTTATGCCATTTATATAGTATCCCATATAGGGATGTAATGCAGCTCTTTTGGACATATTTTCTGGGCCTTTCCATCTTGCCTGAAGGCTGGACTGCAAGGAAGTCACAAGATGAGAACACATTTTTCCAAACAACACATGCAAAAGATTAATGGAAGGAGAGACTGGGTGTGAAGACTAACTGATGAACAGAAAGAAGACAATGTCAAAGATGACAGGTGATTTCTCTTAGCAGCTCTCTAGCTCTTGTATGCACTGAATTGTACGAGAGCAGTATTCAAGCCTAACTTCAGGCACTTTCTTGAGCAACAAAAGTCAGAAGAAGCCTAACTGCCTTAGGTTTTCTCTATAACCAATAACACCTTTAAAAAGCAATTTAAATATTGAATTTCAAACACTCTGGTAGCCATATTAAAGATTACACCTAAGCTACATCACTCTCAAATTAATTTCTTAACTTGGTCTGGCAGCAATGCTGGACAGCAAGGAAAGTTTATCTTGATTAGGTATTTGCTCCATCAAGCCCTAAAGACTGAGAGTGCAATTTCTGGTGTGAGGTTGGCATTCTTCCTTCTCTGCCTCCAGTTCCATCGCATAGCCTGTGTATGTTAGCATAAGTAATGATGAATTAAGTTTCTTCTAGTTGTGACTCATGGAAGTGGTCCTCTGTGGCACAGACGTAAGTACAGAGTTGTGATGTATCTTTTCAAGGATACCTTGATATAATGCATCCTACTGCATTTGATTGATTCATATCATGATGCATTCATTATGAAGTCATAGAATACAGCCAGCTTTGTGTCTGAGGTACATAAAATACCAAAGTGCTGAAGTGCTTAAATTGCTTTGAATTTGTAATTAACCTCACTCATCAAATGCTTAAATTACTATGACAAAGATTTAAGTGAATAATTCTAGAGTAACCAGCAATGATGGTATTAAGAATAGGTGAATTTTGAAGAAGGGACCAAGATCCATTTTAATGAAAGATTTACAATTATGTGAAGAATTACCTTAAGCGAGACTTTGAAAAAAAGGTGACAGTGGCTATATTATATCTGCTCTGGATTTCAATAGGTCCACCAGACAGGTGAAAGCAATATCACCTGAAATACAAGAAGGGGCTGATTCTGACCATAAAAGGCATTCTGGAAGAGTAACAGAATGAAAGAATACAAACTTCTGTGCGTTATATGCATAATCTACAATAAACTCTAATATCTTATTAAACCATGTTTTATTTTAAGCACTTAGCTTAATTACTCCTGTAAAGGGAATCATATGTTTGGTTAGGTTATATCATAAAAAGGCTATCTTCACACACAAAGAGGAATACAGAGAAGCAATGGCAGCTGGAATAACCTGAATAAAACCCTCATCTGGCTACTGTCAGGCCCACCACAGGAGTAGCCCAGCTCAGGCACTTGATCAACTCATAAAAGGCACATCTCCTCACAAAGGGAAGAGGGTCCCTAAGGGTGAGATAAGTGTGTGTGTGTGTGTGTGTGAAGAGGGGGTCTGCACCAGCAGCTGGAGTGGGGCTGCAGACTTAGGGACTCCTATATTCAGGTGCCAGAAAGTGGGGAGACTGGGATCCAGGTGCAGCTACTGTGCAGACTGAGGATCTGAGCCCAGGTGCTGGAGGGATCCACACTTTATTTGTGTACATGCGTATGTGTGTGTGTATATATATGTGTATATTCATAGATATATATATTTCCCAGTAATACATCTTCATCTTGCCCAGCCAGAGAGGGGAGCAGGATGAGGCTATTGGTGCTATTAGTGTTTGTGGAACTGCTGAGTATGTCTTTCTATGCTGATCTGTGTAGTTGGCCCTGTGTATGTACGTATAAATATATGTGTGTGTGTGCCTGCTGGGAACATTTGCTCAGCCTTGCTATTGGTTGGACCTGGGGGCATGGGGCTGAAGAAACCTCACCTCCCTTGTGCTTCTGGATTTTGTAACTCCCTAACGCTTTTCTTTCTAACTGTACAAGACAGGACCCTTGAACTACTCCTAACTTAGGCACCTCCATTCATCATCTAAAATTTTATTTGATGAATGTTAGCCTAAAACTCATATGACAAGATGAAATACGTAAATTCAAAGTCATATCTATTGCCTCTGAGAATAAGAGAAGACATTTAAAGTAACAGGGATTGTATATTCCCTGTCACTGAGAAACAAAAATCTTGGACTTGTTCTAGTATTTTCGTATATATTTCATTCATAGCGTTAGTTACTGCCACTTCAGCTCCTTAAATGTGTCTTTATTCATCAAACTAAGAAAGTGTCACTTACTCTCTTTCTTGGATGTTGTGAGGTATAGTTGGTTCTTCTATAACATCCAAATTCCTAGTACAACAGATTATACTAGTGCAAACCTGCCTATTAAGTTAGAATTATTAATTTTTAATTTAATTGTCCTTGCTTTTGTATGTATAAGTCAAATCTGCAATATACATGGAGTTTAGTATTTTGTGTATTCTTCTAAAAGAGTTGAGATCTCATTCTCTCAAGTTCTAGAAATTATCCAACATATGTGTTCCTAGCAGATAGCTGATGCTCTGGAGGAAGTGGGTATTTACACCTTGGTTGCAGTATGTCACCTTTCTGCTTCCGTGTGTTGCATAGCTTTAAATCATTTAGATCACATCATCTTGTGTAATGTCAACTCACATTGGCTTTTCTGCATGACACAATATAACATGATGGGTGGTGACACAGAAAATATAATGCAGTATGACACATCAGGAATGCAAAGGGCATTGCAACTGGATAGTTGGTGTCAATTTAGATAGGAAGCTTACAATCCAAAATGAATCTGGCAGACACTAATGGAGTGAAAGTTACAGTAACTACTGTATGTGTGAAACTGTGAATTCTGCAGTTCATCATAGTGCATTGAACAGGTGCAGAAACAAAGTCTAAAATATCACTAAGAATCTGTATTTGTAGCTGACATACAGGTTCAAAGTATACTGAAAGGTTATATACTGCAAAATGTCCCTCTCCCTACTTTTTAATCTTTCATGCAATAATTACTTTTTTGTTTTAATTCCTTTTCTAAACTGTGGGCTACCAAAAAACATAAAAAGTACATGTCATTTTTGTGTTAGATTTTACCAAATGTAATTGGCATCAGATACTCAAATGCAAAAGGTATGGATGGAAGATGTCCTGGTTTCGACTGGGACAGAGTTAATTTTCTTCACAGAAGCTAGCATAGTGCTGTGCTTTGGATTTAGTACTAGAAGAATGTTGATAACACACTGATGTTTTCAGTTGTTGCCAAGCAGTGCTGAGACTACTCAAGGACTTTTTGAGCTTCTCCTGCTCGGCCAGGTGCATAACAAGCTGGGAGTACAGCACAGACTGGACAGCTAACCCAAACTGTACAAAGAGCTATTCCATACCATATAACGTCATGCTCGGGGGGGCCTTAGTCGCTTAGTCGGTCGGTCGGTCAGTCGCAGGGAGAGTGATCGCTGCTCGGGAACTGCTTGCGGCTCGGGGAGTGATTGCGGCTCGGGGCAGGCTGGGCATCGGTCGGCGGGTGGTGAGCAATTGCATTGTGCATCATTCGTTTTGTATATTCTGTATATTCTGTTAGCATTCTCATTATTACTATTATTATTATTTTCTCTTTTTAAACTGTCTTTATCTCAGCCCTCGGCTCTAACCTTTTTTCTCCTTCCCAATTCTCTCCCCCATCCCACTGAGGGATGGGGGAGTGAGAGAGCGGCTGCGTGGTGCTTAGTTGCCAGCCGGGTTAAACCACGACAAATGGTNNCGTGGTGCTTAGCTGCCAGCCAGGTTAAACCATGACACCAGCAGAACTTGTGACCCCGCAGGGGACCCAATGCTGGAGCAGTCTGCTCCTGAGGGACTGCACCCCGTGGAAATTATGGACCCACGCTGGAGCAGTTTGTGAAGAACTGCAGCCCGTGGGAAGGACTCACGTTGGAGAAGTTCATGGAGGACTCTGCCATGAGAGGGACCCCACGTATGAGCAGGGGAAGAGTCCTCTCCCTAGGAAGAAGAAGCGGCAGAGACGATGTGTGATGAACTGACCTCAACCCCCATTCCCCCCCCACCTTGCGCTGCTAGGGGGAGTAGGCAGTGAAACTGGGAGTGAAGTTGAGCCTAGGAAGAAGGGAGGGGTGGGGGGAAGGTGGATTTAAGATTCAGCAGTTTTTATCCTCTCCTTCTCTGATTTTGATTGATAATAAATTAAATTATTTTTATCAAGTTGAGTCTGTTTTGCCCATGATGGTAACTGGGGAATGATCTCTCCCTGCCCTTATCTCGACCTACAAGCCCTTTGATCTACTCTCTCCTCTGTCCAGTTAAAGAGGGGAGTGATAGAGCGGCTTTGGTGGGCCCCTGGCATCCAGCCAGGGTCAACCCACTACATCCACATACTGTTTATTTCAGCAGGTTTCTTCTTATAATCAAGGCAGCAGAATTTTTCCTACATGAGCTTGAACCTGAGATCCAAAATCAATTTTGAGAAATTATTTTTTGATCTTTGCCACAGTCTAGCATGAGCTATTGCCAACCCACCGCTCAGTGAGTGGTCCCTGCTAAGTTAATCAGACCTGATCAACCCTGTTACATATTAAGAGACCACATAATAGCCTCCCTCAAATCAGATCGGAAGCACTCTAGTAAGATAACATTGTCTTGTTGCTTCCACTTTCCTATGTGTTCAACTCATGAGCAAGGTTGTTTGTCAGTGATGCTAATATATAACCTCTTGGCAATATTAAATTATTTTAGAGAAAGACGAACTAATGCCTGACCATTTAGTTGTTATTCTGATGGTAAACCTTTATGGGATTCTTAACAGCTGAATAAATAATGGAGTTCATCTAGAAAACAGTAATTCGCTAATTTATTTCAAAGTGGCACTTACCACAATGATATTACTCTTACTTTTTCCTTGACAGTATACTGAAAGTACTCTTTGAAGAGGTCAATAACATTTCACTTTGTTCAGTTAAATTGATTTGATTTTTGATTTGACAGTTGCTCTCCACACCTTAACAACTAAGCGTATCCAACTGTATCATAGCAGGCAGGCTTTTAAACTGACAATCTATGCAACAGAATGTAAATATCTTCATATTTTCCAATCAAACATACACATATCGACAAGTACACAACTGCTGAGATGCAAGGATATTCCAAGAAACATGTAACAGAGCTTCAGCACCAAAATTAACCTGAATTCTTGTCAATTTATGTAACAATTTATATAATTTATGTTTTATATAATATTTCATAAATAGGAGAATAATTCTAGGGACATCCCTGTTTACTTGCCAGAGCTGACCAACATCTTACTATTCTCAAAATCCCCAGAGCATCCAAGTGCAGTCTCAGGTATCCTCAAAACCAGCACTATTCCATCTGAATGCAATTTGTCTTAATTGTCTTTGCTTTTGAAAACTGTCAGATATAGAACAAATGAACATCATTATTAGCTTCATAACTCTGCCAGGATGACTGAACCCTGAATAATGTAGAAATATCATGCATGAGTCTCATTTAAGTCTCCATTTATAAGATACAGTCTGCCAAAGATCTATTTGCAAAGACTGTATAAACCATTTCAACTTTTACAAACCTCTCTTTATTTATACACGTATATATACATATATATATGATAGGGGGAAAATGTCAATATTCCTAATTGCCATTTAGAAGCACAAAACAAGGGGGTAAAAAGTGCCACCAAAGAAACCTTGCTATATACCTACCCTCCCAAATTCTGGCTGCTTTGGAAAAATAGACTTTTGGACTCTCATCTCAGTTAAAGTATACAGAAATTTCAGAAGTAATGAATAATCTTCTCCAAGTAAGGCCAGTGAAAGTTGAGGACCTTCAAAGATGCAGGCTAGCATTTTATAGGATGAAGCTGAAGGACACTTCACTGTGCAGGAAGAAGGCAGGTAGCCCTCTTGGAAATTGGTTACTGTAAGCTGACTCCAAATAACATAACAAGCTTTGTCAGGCCTGTCCACAGTCTCTTTTCCCTAAGATTCCTCACTCATAAGCTCTGCCAATTTGCAATGGGACAGTTTAAGAATTTACCATTCTTGTTATATCCTGCCCCTGTGCCTTGCCAGAACCAACAAAATGGACAGGGGTCATTCTGGTGGGAAGAAAACTCAAGACCCTATCAGCCTCCTCGTTGCCCACCTTGACACTACACAGTCTGCTCACCCCTTCCACAGCTTCTTCCTCTGCAACTTAACTAGGACCACCATCTCCTCCAGAGGAGGAGAGGCAAAAGGCAATTCCTGAACCCCAAGACCTGGACAGCAACACCCTCCTTCCAGAGCTCCAGCTAGGTCAATGCCTCTGATGTGTCAGGACAGCTTCTCTAGCTGATGCTGGCATCATCCTGTCACATCACCACTGCATCACTGCACAGTGTCAAGCAATTCCATGCTGTCTAAATCAGAGTTTCTAGTGCCCTTTACATTCAACTTCACTGCCAAAGTTGCTATTAGTTGTTCCTGTTTGCTGGACTCCTGTTAACAAGAGAAATGCTCCCACACAGACAGTCATCTGATATACCCAAATCATGCATTAGTAAAAGTCTAAGGATGAAGACTTCCCCTAATCAAGAACCAGATAACCAGGAAACATCTAACATAAGCCATTAAATGTAGATTCAGCCAGAAGCAACTAAAAGCAGAAGTCCAAATCTAAACGAAGCAAGAACTAGTGGGCTGCAGCATGGAACACACCCCAAACCCTTGCAGAAAGGTTGGGACTTCTTGGAGGAGAGACCCCTCTCTGCAGCCATCTTCAGGTGCCAGCCTGGCACCTGCCTATCCTACACAAAACATTGAGCCTTCAGAGAGGGCCAAAGCTGTGTGTGGGTTCCAGCAGGGCTCACGCAGTTCCAGAGTGATGCCTGCAGTGAACTCTGGAGGCAAGTAGCCTTGTGTAACTGTTGCCAGTCTTTCTCACAACTAGGCAGATCCAGGTTGAAGGCCACTTCCAAGATGGTTGGTCTCATGTTGACTGCAACACTGTGCTTTCCAGGCAGCCACTCCACCCCTGCATGGAGAGGGGCTTCCATCCTGCACCTGCCTGCTGCCCACCTTGCTGTGCAAGCAATGCTGGCCCTGCTACTCCCAGGCTTCCATGTGCTCGGGCTTTTGCAGCCAGGCCCCAGGAGGGTTCTGCCCATCCCTTCTCCCATCTCCTTCCCCTCTTGTTCCTGGCTATCTCCTTTCCACCATCTCTGGAGCTGAGCTGGCTACATGGCAAAATGGCAACACAGCATGTAAAAAAGTCAGGTTAGTTTATTGCTCACATAGTGAAGGAGGGGATGGGAAGATGTAGCTGCTATCAGAAGGAAGACAACAGTGGAGACAAAAGGAGCATCATTTTGGGTTGTTTGTTGGATCTGTCTCATGGCATTACACTTGTGAGCCTCCTGTCTTTATTATCCAAAGAGCATCTGCATTCTTCAACTCAGACCTGGCAAAAAACTTTGCTAGTTTTTTATTATACCTGACCTGGCTCTTGTGGAAGCAGTATGTATGAAGTATGGAGGGCTAAACATTTGCCCCTTTTTCTCTGATCATGGTTACAGCCAAATTTCCATACAGAAAAAATAGACAATACTTTACCACAAACCTGGAATGCCCATTTAGGAATACATATCTGCAAGAGGTTATTCATGCTTCCTTGTTTCTGATACATAAGAAGAAATTACACTGGAATTTGCCTTGTTCTAAGTTTGAGACAGAATTATCTATGTGTGAATGAACAAGTGAACAGAACAGGGTGATGTACTCTTTTCTAGTGAAATCCCTGCTTTAAAAAAAATGTGCTCAAAAATTTGTATACAACACATGCATACATCAATCAATATTATGTCGTGGCAACATGATGAGAATCATCTGTTAACACTCTTCAACAGCTATCAGAAACACTAAGGTGACTTGGCATAATACTGTTTGTGTAAATACATAATTAAAGAGCACTAGAGATTGCAAGAATGTATAAATCAGCTTTAGCAGATAACTGGGACAATTAGACCCTCAGCAAAAGATAAATTGAGAATATAAAACTAATTATTTAATGCTGGTTTTGTGAAGGGTTTTGGTGTGTCAATTTGTGATGAAAAAATACTTGGAACAAAATACAGGAATGTTTCTCTCTTCAGGCTGCACAAAATTATGTATCAATCTTAGATATTTGTTTCTTAATATCTCTCTTCTAGAGAACCGATTACTCCTGAAGCCACAGTCTCCATGCAGATCTAGTGATTTTGCCAGATTGGCACGTATAGAGCTTCTAGTTAGATTCCAGTACAACTAAAATCTTTATAACCATAAATATTTGATAGATGAACTCAGGAAAAGACTCCATAAACATGTCAATGATGTTTAAGAGCTGATATTGTCTTATCCAAAATAACTGACTCAGCATGTTCCTTGCCAGCGAACACACTAATAGGTGGTGTTGATCTATCATTCATACTTTCAGTGTTTGCATAAAGGAGTCTGAGGGGATGTGTAGTCTCAGAACATACAGGGATAAAGCACTGCATTCATACCAGGGATCATAGTTGTAACTACTTGAGTCAAATAGCACATGCATGATTCTGATAAGCACACTGATCTAAAACATACACATTGTCTCAAGGACTAAGAATTTTTCCATCATTTTCATATGTAAATTAAATTTGGGTGCAAAATGTACTGCAAGATGAAAGGGGACATGCTGGACTCATTTCTACAGAAATTTGACTTGAACGCACTGGTTCCACCAGTTGCTTACAAGAAATAAGGAAATTTGGTCCCAGTTACTTGTTTGTTTTCTTATTCTAACTTAATGGTATTATTTTGAAAGGTAAAGTTAAAATGCAGTTCTGTTCTGAAAAGGAAATTTTTAAATGTTTTATTATGTGTCTCTGACTGAAAACTATTCTTTTATTCTTTCTAATCACCATCAATAATACAACCGAGCTGAGATGCATTTTAAGGCAAAATACATTTGCTGTAAGGCTTGTATGCTGCAAAGTTACCATTCTGAAAGTTAGTCAATACCTAAGATGAAATACACCTAGATTTGCAGGTCCACATCACTCCAGACCACTTTCCTGTAGTTTTAACTACACATTTTTAGCAAACATTAAAAAACCCCCTTATTTCTGTAAATAAAGAGACAAAGCTTGGAACACGTGCAGATAATAAAAAAAACATTGCTTTCCTGAGGCTTACTACTTAAGTCTACCCAAAATGGAGCTAATGATTTGTTCATATGTGGAATTTCATACTATTACACAATTGCAGCTTCTTATTTGAGTCAGGTATATCCAGCAGAATGTTCTTTACAGTCTCTAATGGCAATTATGACTGCTGGAGGAAAAAAAGATTTGGAGGTTGAACATGAAATGTGTGAACATGTGAGAAGCATAAACAGAAATTGAAGCACCATGCAAAAACCACAAGGATGAAAACTTATCAGTCCATATTTCATTTGAAACAGCTTGTACTCTACACTTCTCCTTGGGATGCACATTTAAATCCATACACCAAATCAGTAAAGCAAACAAAACTTGAAGTCGTATCTGAATTTCTACACTCACAGTTTCAGAGCCTGGGGTGAGGTGCAGAGCAGCCTTGACCCTCTCCCAGGGGTTTGTGCTCATGGCTGGCCCTGGCAAGGTGCAGCCCCGTGGCCTTAGGGCAGCCTGCTGGGAAACAGCCAGGGGCAAAAACCTGTGAGGAACCTCCGCGGGGCCTCCCTGCCTTCACTCAGAAGATGCACTTCAGCTGAGGCCCTCATCCTTCGCCTGCTTGTTCCCAGCCTTGTGCCTTGCTGACCCCAACCCACTGGCTTGGCTTCCTTGTTTGGCCTTGGACCTGTCCCTTGGCTGGGACTGGTGTGGTGGTCACAGGTTCCTTGGCTGTTCCTGGTCATCTTCATCACCCACCCTACTCTCCTCGTTGGGGTGGTGGGCCTGTGCCCTTGCTGGTGCGGCATGGTGCTGCCGGCCTCCTTGTCCTTAGGGAGCTGCCTGCTCTCTTGGTGCCTGATACCTGTATTCAAAACAGATCTGGTCTTATATGCTCAAAAGCAGTTAGGCATGGACTTTTTATTTATGACTGTTAAAGATATGACAAATTAGGATGAAATCCAAAATCACATGGATTTAAATTAATCTCCTATATGTCAACATTAAACACAGGCCTGTAGTCAGCAGAAAAATTGTGTACAATTTCAACTGGTCCACACTTCCAGCACCTACAATAACAAAAATCAGAAAGACTCTTGGGGCTTACAGAAATTCAGCATGTTTGCTTAACTGTGTTTTTGCTGCCATAATGAACCGAGTGAGAACTCAAAACCCAAGACAGGCACAGGACTTGCTTAAGCAAACGGTGAACCTTTTCTATGGCACTGTCAAATACAACTATACCTTTAATTCAAGACATGTTTTCTCATCTAGACTATTATAGAACTCAAAGTTTCCTGAAGTGCCAAATGATAATGAGCCAGAGATAATGAACGTGCTTCATGTACTCTTGTTCAATTCACATTTTCACTTGTGGATCTCAGCTACCCAAAGTGGATAAGTAACTATTTTCAGAATCATGGTGTCACAACTAGGTCAGGGTCCAGGATCTTGGAAGAAGAAGAAATCAAGCCCATATCCAGTCTGTTGTTGTTTGGTTTTAACTTCCTCAAAATTCAGGGTATTTTGTAATCTCTATGATTAAAACTCTCCTGCTAGATGCTGGCAATCTTCTATAGCAATTGTATTGCCACTTCTCTAGGTTGTTATTACCTTTGTCCCTTTTTAGTTTAGAAAGTCACTGTCAGAATCATCTTTCACATTTAAAAAACACAGAACATCTTTTTTTCTGTTTATTGTCTTCTTATCTCGTGATACAATTTCTGAATTCTCATAAGCCTATGTCATCTTCCTTAATTTCTTTTTTCATTTGTTTTTCCCCAGTAACCTCACTATCTTACCAATTCTTCAGTGTTACATCTTTGCCTGCTTAAACCTTCATGTCTTCCAACACATGGCTAACCTAGTGTTAGTCCTAATCTACTGAAAAACGCCAACTCAGACAAATGGGTGCAATAGTACATACATTATCTATAATTGTCAGTGCACAACGGGCTGGTAAAACCATTCCGTATATTTGAAATGTACCAGACCTCAAATAACGCGCTTCAAGCACCTAGAACAGTCAGCCTGTTCTCCTGTACCTTGGAAACTGACTGCACATCCTCATGTTCTTCACTGATGTTCTGAGTTACAAAGGTATTTTGCATGTCTTGTGTAAATTGCAAAATCTTTGGAACAGGAAATACACTCTTTACTCATGTTGATAAAAGTACCATTTATAGTGGCCCTACATAGATGTGCTGGTCATGATCATTTACTAAGGTCTTAGGTAAGATCTTCAATCTTATGCCATTTGCAGTGAGATCTAATGCAAAAGTTAACACCCACTGTAAGTTCTTCTGCTGGCTTTAATCTGCATTTTGTTCTGGACTTGGCTATAGATATGAAAGGATTAAGCAGTTTTTTAACCGCCCTTTTCTATCTGAACCTCTGCAACTACTGCTGAAAAACAATTCTTTGCATAAATAAGAACAGTTTCATAAAATGTGAATTTGGGCCTTAATGTTTTGCATAGTCTTTTATTCAGGATGAACATTAAGCAAGTGGAAAACTTATATTCTGCCTTATGCTTTCCTAGTTTATATTCTTGCCACGACTCAATCTTTCTTACCTTCTAAAATTAAACTATAGTAAGCAAGGCTAAAATATTAATCTTTTATTCCAAAAGTGCATACATAAAGTTTTTTTTTAAAAAATTACCAAGTTAAAAAAGTATATGCATTTACTGACATTTATGTTCCTCTGTTTCACTGTACCTCCTTTATCACCAATGATTTATTACCCATGAAGCCAGTATGGTTTAGTCATGGCTTTCCTCTGGGGGGAATTAGATTTAATACTGTAACCATTTAATTTTTTACTATCCCCTTCAATTTAATTTAGATTTCACCTTGAATTGTTATTAACTTCTTCCCTTTACTCATTTGCACTTAAATAATGGCAGAAAGTTCATTGGCAATGCAATGTCATTTCTTGATTTCTACCTTTGTTCTTTCATTTTCATCTACTTGGCTTGTGGGTTTTTTTTACTGTGAAACTGTTTAATATTATTTTACAAGGCTCTGTTTAGCTAGCAATTAATTCCTTGACTCAGATTCAACACAAACACAGAGAGGTGATGTTCTAAAGTTTGTTTTCCCATTAGCTACTGAAGAGCCTTCTCCACATAACAGTCTTCCCTTTTATTATTTCCCATCAGAATGAGAAAGTTCTAATTTAATGCAAAATAATGTTTGATGGTGTTTTGGTTAATATGTTTGCTTTTTGCTGTAGTCTTCTTAGTTAAAAAAAAAGAATCCAAATGAATGGAAGCATACAGGAAACAACTTGTAGTGGATTTACCTTTTATAGAAAGGTGTTCTTTGAAAGGAGTGATACACTCATTACATCCTATACATGACAATAAAAGTAAAACAAAGGCAGAATTAATCCCTTAGCAAAGTCTGCCAAGAAACCTCCACGATTAGTCAGAATTGAGCATTTCAAAATACGAAGCAAAAGGCAGTACTTCCTCTGCTGCTTGAGTTCATTCCCAGTGTAGCATGTTCAGAATCTAATAACCCAGGGAAGACTGAATGGATTTTTTTCTATTTAAATTCATCAGCCAGAAGTGAAATATGCAATCACCAAGATACTACGATTATGTTCAAAAAATGACAGGAATTCAAACTTTTCTTACAAATTGCATGTAGATAGATGGAAAAAAATAGATATAACAGCAGGGGAGCTTAATTTTCCGGTACCCATGAGATCATCAGCTATTTTTAAAGTAGTTTCTTACTACTGGCAATGGTAATTAGCTAAAATTGACAAGGTACTCATTGTGACATATTATGACAGGGAAGAATTTTTGTATCACATCTCTATTTTAGCACTTCAACATATTATAATAAATTAGCCTCACGGCCTCAAAAGGATTTTCCAAGTTTCCTCTTTTTTAATGTTTCGTAACTCTGTCATCTTTTCTAATGTATTACTATAAGTATTTCTACACCATCAAGCTGTGTATAGGAGTCTCTCTATAAGATATGGTTTACATCTTCTAACCATTGACTTGACGACTTTTACCTCAGTGTACAGCTACACAGAAGAGTTCTTGCTAACACAGAAAAATCTTGTGGCATGATTTCCTGTTTACCTTGAAATACAAGAAATCTTTGACACTTTGTGTTGGGATTTTGATTTATTATTTGTTTGGGAATTATGAAGTTCTGATCTTTTTGCTTTTGTTAGTGTTTTTGTTTTGGTGCATCTCTGAGAGAGAGAGCAAAAGACTTTAAGAGCATGTTAAAACTGACTCAAATACTTCATAACCTGTGCCTGCTTAAAGCTATTAATGACACATCATCAGAAACACTAGATGCTTGCCTAAACTTTACATGAATGTCTCCTTCATGAAAGGATATTTTGACATGCAAAACAACACAGGCAGACAGCCTAAGTGTAACTATATGAGAATATTGCATTTTACTTTTTTTTTTTTAAAAAAAATTAGTTTCTAAAGAAAAATGTGGCTTTCTGACTTTCATCATTATGCACCAGTGGAAAGGGAAGTGAAAAGTGCTCTTTCCTTCAACAGTAGTCACAACCCCTATTAACATAAACACTGTGGAAGTCTTCAAAACCTCCTATAAACTATTGTTATTCAAGCAATGGTTCAGTGTCCTTAGCTGAATTGGAAGCTCTCCAACAGAGGCAATGTGCAATCAAGTATTTAAGGAAGTTAGTAAGACAAACAAGTCTTCTGCTTTTTAAAATTTAGAGCCCATGGAGCATGGATCTTTGTTCTGTGCCCAGTTTTTTATAATTCAACAGCTTTCTATGAAAATTTCCACTTAAAAATCTTGAAAAGGTATAAAAATTATAATTCATAACTGTAAAGCTACAATATGTAACATCTAAGGGTTTCTTTGGCGTCTATGCAATAGTCTAGCCCAATTATAACAGAATTGCTTCAGTGGTACTTTGTGTGCTCATTAAATGCACAGGAACATAAATGGAGGGCAATCTCCTTTTGCCACTCATTTGGCTTAATAATAAATCACAGACCCTAGGTTCTCTGAATAAAAAGACTGCATTTGGCTAGCATCAGCAGTATCTTTTCATGCAGACTCTGCACAGGGCTGTCAATCCACTTCTTTTCAAAAACTAGTAAAGCAGGTCTTCAACAGGAGGAAGGCTAGGAGAAATTACAGGTGACACTGCTAGACCTCTTTCCATAGCTCTACCTCACAAAAGTCAGCTTTGCAACACAGAACTTGTTTTAAAATCACATTCCTCTCCATGTCATACAAAATACTAAAGTAGGAAAAGTCGCCATTTGTGTTTCAGATCCTGTGTGATTTACATTTCCAGTTATATGACTGGCAGCAGAACTGCTGACGGAATCTCTGAAAACACTGCTAGGCTGCACTAGGCAGTAATAAAATTCAGAGTTTCAAGATGCTAAGTCTGATAACATTACATTTACAGCACTGAGAAAGGAACTTCCTGCACACATAACAGTAGCCTCAATTGCAAGTGCCACTAGCTTAGCACCTGTGGTGTAGTAAGTCCCAGACTTTGATCACATAGTATTTTCACAAGAGCTACTGAGGCCTGAACTTTTGAAGCAAGTTTTCTTGAAAAGTCTTTTTACTCTTTCTTTTTTCCCTGTTGTCCACCCAGTAAAAAAGGATATCCAAGTCAGCCTACCCATTACCTTCAGGAGATTCAGACCTAACAGAAAAAGTCTGAAGTAATGAACTAAATCATAGAATCATCATAGAATCATAGAATCATAGAAGGTTTCAGGTTGGAAGGGACCCCTAGAGGTCATCTAGTCCAACCCCCCTGCAGTGAGCAGGGACACCGTTAACTAGATCAGGTTGCTCAGAGCCCCGTCCAACTTGACCTTGAATGTTT
>BOSO01020144.1:0-14018 GCA_018403395.1 Gorsachius goisagi
AGACTGTTACGATGGTGTTGCACACCAGAGGACGTAGTGAAGTGTCTGCTGTTTCCCAGGAACAATCCCAAACACTAATTGTTCCCACAGCCGAATGATACGTGGCATTTTGTTTAGGATCTATTGCAGCAGAATAAGAAACCACTCTTCTGCTACCAGGAACAAGGGAGTTGCAACACTTCATGCCAACACTGGTATTTCAGCTTTGCTTCCGTTGTTAGAATGCTTTTTTTAACTTTGTGGGGTTTTAAAATCTTTTTCTTAGATTCCACCCTGCTTCCCCTAAAGGATGCAACGCATCTCAAGGTGCATAAATTGATGTAGTTTGAAAATGAACTCTAGAGGCCATCAATCCTAACCTCCCTCTCTCACAGCAGGGCTAGGTCTAATATGCATAGTATGTTCACACATGATAAAAGAAGGTAGGGGACGTTGTCCTGTTTCCAGAATTTGCTCATATCATGCTAGAAGGTAGGACTGGTTTCAGAAGGCGTGTTGGGGACATTGGTTTAATTCTTCACCATGAAGAAGACAAAGACTTGTGAAAAAAATAGTACAATAAAGTAGAAAAAAACCCCCTAATTTTTCTTGTTAACCAGTTATTTGCAGTGTGGAAAAACTGCTTTTTCAAATTCAAATAGTCTGAATAGTTGTAATTTGTTCTAGTCTCAAAGGGAACAAACAGGTTTGTCTGGTTTATCTTTACATAGTTCACTAGCCTTTGTCATGCTCCCTCTTATTTACAATCTCTCTCAACAGTTTCGTTCCACACTTATTTTTTCTTCTATCTTCTTTCCAGTTAAAAAAGGTTCTTTCCCTCTAACCGTATTCAGTGCCTGAAATCTCTTTGTTTTCCTGTTATTATCTTCCTCAGGTTGATGCCTTGAAATAAATTTTTTATACTTCACTGTATGAACTAGAATATTTTGGGTTCTCTCATAGACATAACATTGAAATAGAATTTGGAATTACTCTGATATTTATCTTTTAGAGGGTTGGTATACAAGCATGGTGTGTAGGAATAACTTCCAAAACCTGACACACTTTTTTCTCATTTCATTCTTTCCTTTATTTAACTCTGTTGTTCAGCTGTGATTTTTACTTTATTCACTATTGTTTTCTGATTAATCTTTATAATTATTAGGAATTATCATATTGTATTTTTGTGAATCCAGACAAGGAGATGCAAATGGTAAAGCTTAAGAGTTCTCTGATACTGTCAAGAAGTAAGGAGAATATTTCCTGCAGCAGACCTGTAAAACTGCAGAAGTGCAGGACTTCAGTCACATCTGTTTGTACCAAAGGGAAGTGAGATCCTCCTCCTCTCCTCTAGACTATTGAGATTAATAAGCAGATCATCATGAGCTCTGAAAATTATAAGTACTTTGGAATAAATGAGCATAAAGTCTGGGGAAGGAAACAAGCTAATTATTGCTGTCTTTGCTTTGTAGCGTTTTCTTGGAAATGCATCCGTTCGTTTTGTTACATTTGGAAGCACTGCTCTTTCCTCTTAATTTTTCTTTCTGTATGCATCGATACTTTTGTTTACATGCCAGTGACTTGCCTTAGTAGCTATTTCTTCATATTTATTGTATGTTTGTGAAAGACAATCATGCCTCATTACCCTTTTTTTGTTTCCACTCTGGAAGCCAATACTTCTTTCATGCCTTCTTCCCCCTTCATCCCCCACCTCCTATCATCACATAGAGTTAGAGGGTTTTGTTCTGGATTGTTTTTGTCAACCCTTTAGAAATGAAAAACATTCACATTTCCTCATTCTTTTCACCTGCCACAGTGTCCTGCTGGTTTCTCAATAGTTCTTGACAGCTTTGTTCTTTAAAACTAGCTCTCTGTTCCCAAGATGAAGTCCATCACAGAGTAGTGAAAGGCAGCATCACCACTTAAAAGGAGATTGCATCCATCCTCTGCAGGCTCTTTGCCATCTTCTTTGCTTTTCCTTGCAAGGTTGTAGCAGAAGAAAGGGACTAAAAGGTTCCAATTACTTACCTGCTATTTCCCTACAGTTACTCACAAACCTATTTTGACTTTGTGCTACTTACACTTATTTATTACTCACAGTTCATAACTGTAATCCCAGTATATATTCTGAGTGGTCTTCCTCAAATGCTGTTATGATATTTAATACCTCTCCTCAGCTGTTTTACACCCTTTTTGAAAACCTACATTACCTGAACTTACTAAACAAGTGATACTTTGATAGGGCGTACAAGTTAGCACTTTTCCTGTATGTGTCTTAAGAGATGAGGTAGGAGACCTCAAGTACAGAGCTTAGTGATGTTTTAAGACTTGGGTCATAAGATCCTGTTGGAGTGGCACATGTCAGATGATGCCCAGAAGGTCTGAAGTGGATGCATTAGACTAGTTGGACATGTCCTGTAGTAGTTCTGCATGCATAATGTAGGATTGCTCTGCCTGTTCCTGAGTGCTTGTGCCCAATTTTTTTTCTATTATTTGCACTCTCTCCTTTTCTGAAGTGGCCGAATGTGATTGAGGAATTGAAGTCCAGTTCTAGATGTGTAGCCTGAAAACCCTAGTTCCTTTTTTCCCCCCACTGCAGTTGCCAGACATTGTTGCTTGAAAGTTGAAATCAGTTGTAAAGCATTCCTTATTCACAAGTCACACCTGGAAACAGAAACATCACCGATTTTTCCAGCACCAGTGCTGTCCATTCCTCTCCTGGACCAATTGTGTAGAAATGAGAAAATAGTTTAGTTTCTGTGTCTGCTTGTTTCTTGATCTCTTCATCGTCCTCTCTCTCAAAAAACCCCCCTACCTTGATTGTGGTCATTGTGCGAAATGTCTATGCCAGTATTTTCAAACTGCATCCTTAATGCAGTAAGATCTTTAATACTGAGACTTGCTTCATTCTTCATTGGTTATGCAGAGATGGCTGTGAAAGGCAGGAGAAGAGCTGGAGAGGTTGCTGTGTGCAGAGCCCCTCAGTTATCTGTGCTTCCCCTGCACATAGTTAACAGACCAGTGGTGGCCCCCAAGCTATAGTAGATGTCTAGAGTAGGTTTATGAAACCATACTGCCTTTACTGGGCTTTGAATTAAAAGGCAGTTCATACATGAACATGTGTCAAAACGTTTGCAGGTCAACAGTGAGCTGTTACAAAAATATTTAGTGACCGCTGTGGTAAAGGTTTTCTCTAAATGTAATACATTCAAGCATTTCATACAAATATTTCTACAGTATCTAGAGCCTTTGTCTCTGAGGTGCTTGATGTTAACAGCACTCCTTGTGTGCCACCAGTAGAAAACCAAACATAAAGTGATTGATTGACTCAGAGAAAAATTATTAAAAGCATCTCAGTCATTTAGAAATCTAAGTCAGAAGCATTGAAAAATAAAGCTTCAACTAGGCACTTAGAAAAAAAACCTCAGGGCTTTCTCAAGTGTTTCTATAAATGATAAATAAACAACGAGATATACATCTTGAGAGGTTGTGTTCCCTCTTCTCCTTATGATTCAGTGCTGTGAAGACTTTTAGTTACTGGAAATGTGTGACATTCTTCTGTATTTGAGGCTGTGCTACCCAGATCAAACGGGCTGAAAATACATACCCTGGTGGTATGGGCATACCTGCACGTGTACCATCAGGTTCCACTTAAATGTTGATTTTCTTGATGTTTCCCTCTCTCTCTTCCTCACACATTGCTCTTTAAGAAGGCCACATGTTTCCCCTTGCTCTGCCTTAAGCCTTATTAGCTCCTGAAACCATTTTGCTGACTTTCAATTTATTTAGATGAAGCTTCAGGAAAAACACTGGTTTGTATCAACCAGAGAAGTTTGCTTTAAAACAGCTGGCAGGCTGCAGGGGAAAGGCAATGATGTGCAGCGTTGACTGTCAGCAGGGGATAACTTGCCTTAAAAGACAAAAGCCTTAATGCCTGGGAAAATGACAGCTTATCTGATTGTTCTGTAATCTCTTTTCAGCACTGGCTGACAGAGCTGGAGATCTTCGCTATGATCTTTGCAGCTGCCATCCATGACTATGAACACACTGGAACCACCAACAACTTTCACATCCAGACGCGGTGAGGCCACTGTAAATCATGATGAAGGGTTGGGAAAATGGGGGGAAACCTTTGGAGAATAACAGCACAGACACTTAGAAAAGCGCAGGAGCTTTTGCTTTTGCTTTCCTTCTTTCAAGGAGGAAAGTTCACTTTCTTAGGTTGCATGTTGCATTTAATTTTCTCTTGCTCAACTGTTTACAATAGAGCGCATGTGTTGTAGCTTCCTGATCATTGTTTCATATTAATAAACAGGAAAAAGGAAGGTCCCAAAACATTTCTGTGTAAAGTTGCCAAAGACAAATTGCTGTACAGAGTGATGCATTTTGATGAAGGTATAGTTTTGGAGGAGATACTGTAATTCAACAGTTTTTCTCCTTCTTGAATTTGAAGAATCAAATGTTAACTGCATAAATCAAGAATTCAACGATATCTGTATTCATCAGTGAACACCAACACTGCACATACTATTTTTACTTCAGTGGAAAACCACACCTGCAGCAAGGGGATATATTTACCATTACCTGTTAAAGGATAGCATTTTTTAAAGCTTTGTAAATTGCTAGACGATAATTAGCTGATCACAAACTAGACTGGACTGGCATATTTTTTGAACTCATAATCTTCTATAAAACTTTTGGGTTGGTAGAAGAGTGAAGGAGAAGATGAAGATGGCAGCAAAATTCATAAGTGTGCAAAGATTGTGAAGTCTCTAGTTGCAGTGACAATTAGGCATCTAACATCTGTGTATTATTTTGACAATGGGAGTGTGCTGGTAGCAATGACAAAATGTCTAGATGTCCTCGACTGACACTGCACACTTGGGCATTTCTAAGATTCACACACTACCCTGAATTAGATGTCTGGAGTATGTTAGCTGAATCATGCTGTGTATCACAGATATATAAAGGTTGCTAGGATAAATCACACATAGACTCAGAAAGGCTTGGGAATGTATTAGGAAGTTTCTGTCTCTGTTCTGGGCCAAGCCATGCTCCACTTCTTAGAGCTTCATGCATGCAAGAATTAGGGATCTGCTGTATTTCCCAAATAATTATAGAAGAATTCAAGGAAGGACAGTTGTAATTTCATTTCTGTAACACTGAACATCAGAGGGTGTAAAGTGTCCAGGGAGAAAAAGATACACTGCTCTCTGGGAAACAGAACTGAGTGGGGACTGTAACAAATCATATTCACCCTCTGTTTCCATTAACTTCCAGCAAGAACTTAATCTTCAGACTGGTTTAGCCATTCATCAGTCTCAGATCTATGTCCTGGAGCTTAAAATAAGGTGTGAAGTACCTTTGGTCTTACTCCATCCCACTGGCAAGTGCCCTTCCAGACAGCACAGGGTAGGGCACAGATGGCAGAAAGCAGTTCAGATATATCTTGCTTACAGTCAGTTTGCTGTTCTGGAAACAATACTGGAACACATCTTGCAACTGCTTACTCGGGTACAGTCAGGCTTTAATATGAGAGCAACATAACAAGAGCTGGAAAAGAGCCTCGTGATTCAACTCTAAATTTATGTATCTCTCACAGCTCTCAGCATTTTTTTTTTTAAGTGTATAACAAAAAGACCAGGTGAGTCTCAGCTGATGAAATAGATTTTGTGGTGAATTTTGGTCTTTAGTTTTCTTTTACTGAATAACAGCAATGAACAAAGTATTACAAGTGCTCTTCAGAATGCTCGTGTCTGTGCTATAGAACTAATCTCTGTAGCTGATCAAAGGAAAACTTCTGAATGTGAGGCTCTTTAGACAGGGAAGAAACATAACCTTTCCTGTGTTTTCTTTTAAATGCTAGGTCAGACTCAGCCATTCTATATAATGACCGGTCTGTGCTTGAAAATCACCACGTTAGTGCGGCATATCGTCTTTTGCAAGATGATGAAGAGATGAATATTTTATCTAATCTCTCAAAGGACGACTGGAGGTAAAAATTAACATTGCAGCATCACCATAGACTGTTACTGCCTTGTTTGAATGGCAATATGCATTATTGTATATTGCATACTAGTATTTCTATTGCTACAAGAAAAAGAGCCTTAAAAGGTGTTTGTCTTGCTTATTTCTGCTATCGGTTTTCACCTCTGGTAGTAAGACTACACTTTGTGACAATGGATTATGACATACAAATTAACTCCCATCTAATTTCTAAGTCTCACAGAGACATGCTTTGTACACATCCATTTGTAACTGAGTGTAGAGGTAGCCTACTGTTTGTTCATCCTAAAGCATAAACATAACCTTTATCTACTTTGACACTCCCTGACTGGAAATTATAAATGGGACTTAATGTAAAAAAGAATCCAGTCCAAGGAGCATATATCAGTGTACTATATATGCCAAGGTGATGTAAGAAGCTGTAATTTAAAATAAGCCTTATGCAACATACGATTTATGTGCCTGAATCAAACTACGATTTTCTTTCTAATAGCACCCCATTCAAATTGATGGGGGCTTTCTGTTTTTATGGGGTTTTTTGAACTCCAAGGGGTGGTGCTTTAAAAATAGCTGGACAGGAAGAATCCTTCTCCATGGTCTTTCTCATGGGAGCGGAAGCAACTTGTGGGATCTTATATGACGTATGGTGCCTCGTGCATACACTTAAATGTGATAGAGTGCTGAGCAGTCAGTTCATCTTATTTTAATATAAACATAGGGTAATAAGCCCTTCTCCGGGGCCTGGTTTCTAGCACGCTAGTCAGTGAAGACTCTGCTTGCTAATCTGTTTAGCCTGAATTTCCTGTTTATTTCAATTTGTGGACAGTGATGCGATCCTATAGCTGAACACCAGGAATAAAACTCAGGAACTTATATGGCTGATTTCAATCAATGTGAGTGTTGTGGAGGAGTGGTCTGAGAAATTCTATCCCCAAATATAGAAAATAGTCTCATGGTGGGCAGTAAGCAAGAGCTTAAAAAAACCCCCAAAACTGCATTGAGGTGTTAAAAATCTAATTTATTTTTTTAGCTACAGCTGGTAATGCCTTGTCAAATATTGGCAGCAAATTACTGCTTCCTTTTATGTTGGCGGGGGAAACGCAAAGGAACTAACTGGCTAGAAACAGCAGCCTTAGAGACACTGTCTACAAGGAACAGCGGAGCAGCTAGTTGCGTATGCTTCATTGCATAGATACTGTCTTTAGGAAAATGGTCTGCTTTGGAGCTTTAAACTGTTTTCACTTGAATCAAAGCTAGCTTCAGGTATTGCTCACTGATTCTGTAGCATCAACATGTGTGTTCTATGGAGGCAATATGCTTAGACCCAAAGTTCAAAGATTAACCCATCTCTTTAAGAAATACTGTAACTGCCTGAGCAAAAATATTGAGTGGTTTGGATTGCTTATTTGTTCTCTTTCAAGTAGGGCTTTATTATTTTGTAGCTGCTGATTAAGCAGCAGCTGCAGAATAAAGGCCATTATCTGGATGTGCTCTAATACCAAAACATTGTGATTTTTGTGTGCTTTTGATTTTGACTGCCAGTTTGAAATCCCATAGGCAAACATTTGGGAAGCACTGGAAACATCAGCTGACTTCAGCAGGACCCGAGCTGTTGAGAAAGAAAGCAGGAAGCCCAGAGTTTCCTAGACTGGCACTCAAAACCAGGACGCTCAGTATTGAAGGATGCTTTAGGAAACTATTAAAGCGTGTCCAAATTTAACTTTATTTTTGTAGACATATATGATAAATCTCTGTCAGCAAAAGGCCCAAGTGATGGTTTTTGGAAAGCAAATTCTTAAGTGCTTTTCTGAGCTGAGCTGTCACTCCTTTTTTCACATTACTAGTAAGAGAAAATCTTATGGTCAGTGGATTTTGCAATCCTAGATGTCTATGTGGATTTTATCACTTTTGAGGTATTCAGTCATCTAGTTCAGAAATGCATTTTCAAGAAAGAAATATAGAAAATGAGAGCTACATTTTACTGTTGGGGAAAAAAAGGGGGACAAGTTTTGTAAGGAAAGCAGATGCGACTGAAAGAGACCTTTTGGGCTATAGTCAAGGAGAAAAAGAGTTGAATGCTTACTAGTACTTAAACTACACTTTTTCTCCATTAAAAAAAAACTCTGTTGCTTACTAAATATTTAAAAATCAGTTGAGTTGCCTCATTTCGTGAGTCCCATTTGTGTAAGTCATCAACAAGTAAATGAAGAAACTATAACAAAAACAGATCACAGTGAATTAAGAAAATAAACTGCAAAGTGAACAGATGCTTTCCAAGATACTGTTATAGATGTCTTTTCTGGCACTGTATTTCATTGTTAATAATTTCCATGCACTTTATTGAAACAGAGTATGTTTAGCGCAAGCCCTTTACCGTCAAGTACAGGATTAAAAAGGCATCTGGAAAATGTTTAGCTCCTTAGCTCTGTATTGGACTACAGCTCTGGGAAGTAACCTTTCATGCAATACTGACTTTGTCAGTAAAGCTGCTTGGGGTTTTGTCCCTCAAATAATTCTGAGCCCTCCTTGTCAATCTGTGTTACTCGTTATGGATTCCGATGAGAAACCTTGAAGTTTTTTTGACTGAAGACAACTTTGGTCAGAGCCTTTTGTACATAATAGCATGTGCATGGTTGCATAATCACACTCTTTTCTTGTCAAAGTTTGTTTCTATGCATTCAGGATGGACACATGCATATTCTGAGTGTTATACCTTTAGTGAGAATCGGTCATTGAAAATATTGCCTTGAATGTAGTGTTTTCCTTATTCTTATTCCATGAGAATAAAGTACTGAGACTTCAACTGGACAAAATGAGCAAAAGATCTCACTTCCAGAGATCTTACTGTTGGTTCCTAGTATAGGGATTGAGTGATCTAAAATGGCCTTTCTCCTGTCCCTTTCCTATGAGTGCAAGGGGATGTATGTCTCTCACTAGGATATAGCTCTAAGGTGGACACTGATATGGAGAAAAGGCACATCCCACAAAGTATCCAACAATATGGTGTAATGTTCTTTGAGGCAAGAAGGGTAAAACCATGAAGAGAAAATGAAGATATTTGCCAGACGGATCAATGCAAAGCTTGGAAGTAATTACATGTAAAGTCAGCCAGAGTCTATCTTGGTAATCAGAAGTAAAGATTCTGTAAAGCTGTGCTTGCTCATGGGACTGTGCCAGATACCGTGTTTACACCTGAATCATCTGCAGGACATTGGTTAGAAAACAAAAAAATCAAAGCCATGACAATGGCCGCAGGATGACTTATTATTCAGCATATAACGGTAATAAACCAGGGACTTCTCTTCAGGTTTCCCTCTTCTCCAATTGCTCTTCCCAACCGTTTTCCCTGACAACCTGCTCTCTCTACCTAATTGTTCCTTTCCCTAATTCTGCAGAGGTTATCAAAAGGCAACTTACCTTAGAATTTATATTCAAATTTGGTAACTGCTAACTTTTTCTCAGTGATAAGTTATAGGTGTGAGAATGTGATGTCTCCCTGGCCTCTGGATCCTGGCCTCTGACCTTAGGGAAATGTATATTGTACCATGAGAGAAAACATCTGGAAGCGTAATGAGAAATATTAAAATCCCTAATTAGTCAGCCAAGTTGCATAGCCAGGTGTAGAAAAAAGACTTTGAGCACACAAGGGATCTTCAGTTGAGGGGCTCTGCAAGAAAATCCATTCCCAAGCCCTAGCAGAGCCATAATACTCTCAGTAGTGACCAATTTCCTGTGACTTTTATTTTTGTTGCCACATGAATGAGAAACCCAAGCCCAGTTTTTCACTCTGCCACAGATCCTGGGTGGCTCAGCCAACTCACTTTTGTTGGAATTCATCTCACCTAATGTGAAGAAGCAAATTGTCTAAGCTTTCTTCTTACTTAAGGGAGCAAGGCAATACCTCCAAAGGAGAATTCATTCCACTTATCTGAAGATGACAAAAGCCATTTGGAGCCTCAGATGGAGATGCTGCTCTGGTTGAGCCTCTGGAGATGCTGATCTCCATCCAGTCTCTACAGCAAAACCAGCTGAACAGGCTTACGTAGAAACCTACAGACAGCTAAATTCTGGCAGTAGTGACAGGAATGGATAGAAGGCTTAAACAAAAATACTTAGCACGCACTGTGTTCCCACAGTGGTTGTCAAGACAAACAGTAGAAATATCTTTGAAGATACACTAGAGGAATTGAAGGCAGACAGATTCCAGGGTGGTGATCAGCCATTGCAGTTAGGGTTCAACTGGAGGCTCAGAAAGTTGTTTGAGGCTCTTACTGCCTTCCTGAACATTCCCTGATCGTTCCAAGCTCCATAACTGGAAACTGTTAAAGAAAAGGATGAGGGAAACCCATGACTGCATGTGACTTGGCCCAACCAAATTCCAGCACTGTATCCAAAGCCATGAGCACCTTAGATGGGCTGTATGAAATCACCATAAAAACTGGCAGTCAACATCACCCATGGCAGTACTTGTGTCTCCCTCTGGATGTTGATGAGGCCTTTTTCTGCACAACTCAGTAAGAAACCTGCAGAAATGCTGCTGCCAGCATGTGCTGTGTGATGGAGCAGAGGACAGAGAGATGCAAGCTAACAAAGTGTAGCGCAGCTGCTGCTATGCCTTTTAGGCCAGTTTCAACAACCATAGAGCTGCTTATGCTCGGGACCAAGCTTTTGTGCATGCAGTCTTGTCGTTCTGCAGTCCCTTAATTGCCACGGCAGTGGTGTTTTCAATTCTAAGGCCAGACCTGGATGCTCTTCCCTGAGGAGTAACATGCTCCAGTGCCTTCTGTGAACATGTCCCGAGTCTCCTGGGTTGACTGTAGACTGCCCCTGTGAGTTGCAATGTTTGCTAAAGACATATTTGGAAGGAATCAGGCCCTGTCTGTCTCAAGCCCTGATCCAGACTGCCCGATTCTGATTGAAGTTGTGTCAGTTGCTCCTGATTGTGTCTGCAGTAAACAGGAATGAGGTCAGATTTGCAACTAATAGAGATGCATAGTGAAAACGTCCTGTGAGATCCTAAATTGGTCATGCTGCTTTTAGGGGTGTTGGTCAATGAAAATACCCTGAAAGCTGTAGCCAGTGGGAATAATACAGTGCTGAGGAATGTGAACGGCCTTGTGATGATGAGCAAATGGATCCCCTTTTCCTCTGCAAAGCATTGAAGAAGGGCAGTTTTCTCTTGGGGCTGTTCTGCTCCAACAAGTGATGGGATGGAAAGAGCTGCTCACGTGCAGCATCCCTCCTGCCTGTGTATGTTCTGATTGGCCTTTTTCCACCTTGCTGCTTCTCAGTTTGTTAGCAATTTAGTGGCAACTCATCTGTGAATGAGTGAGTAGTCCCTGGTTCTAGCCTGTGTTGCCACGGTGCTGAATGGGGTTTTGTATTCTGTCCCTGAGCACAATAAAGCTAGGCAAGTGTTAAAAAAGAGAGAACTGGAAGGACATGAAAATACATGAGTAACCGATGGAATAGTTTGGAGTTTTTTGCTCTAAGAGGCAGAGAGAGATGATGTATCAGATAAAAAGAAATCAAAATAAGCCCCCATAAACCAAACGAAACCAGAAAGCCCCAATGTTTTTACTTATGTACAGAGCAAACTTAATAGGAAGTCCTTGACTGTCAGGTTGGTGTGTTCCCTGGAGTGCTGCAAGCCCTGGGCTCCAGTAACCTGTGCTGGATCCCTCCCAGATAGCTCCATTTTTGAAGATTTTCTGGATTTTGTAGATTTTTTGGATTCTTTTCATTTTGGTGATTTTGTACATGGTATTGGGTCATGCAAATGATTTCAGCCTTCTGGAAGAGCACCAGTCAGAGCACCAGTCTCAGCCAGCCCTGAGCCTTCACTTATACCGGCTGCACAGCAGCGGTTCCCTCAGCCACCCCTAGTGTGCCTTGTGCCCCGGCCCCTCACCATCTGGAAGGCGCTGGGCTGGGCACCCACCGCATAGGTCAGTGTCTTTGCTGTCCTAGGGAGACCAGGACAGGACATAGGAGTCCATATGCAGCCTCAAAAGTGCCAAATGAGAGAGGAGGACGTTTTTTGGTTTTTTGAATTGATTTTTCTTGGGTTTTTTATTGTCTTTTATTGATTTTATAATTGGGTTTTATTGGGTTTTGCATGCAAAAAATGTCGCTTACCAAGCCGTCGATGTCTGGAGTCAGGTGAGGGATCTTGAGAGGTGTCCCTACTCAAGGGGAGATTGTTGCCGCGCAGCCAGATGCTATGGAGAGAGAGCTCAAGGGGCCCCGATGGCTGCAGGTATTTACAGCATCAAGGGGTTTGTTTGTAGTCACATTTTCTGCTGTGCTCATACAGTTCTGGCTGCTTGTCAGCCCAGTCTCCAGCCAAAGCTGGCTTTTGTGTTTGGTGCTGAGTTCTCACTGACAGCCTCACACAATAGGATTCCCTTTGTTTAGTCCTACTTGCAGGGCATCTGCTTGGACCAAAGTTGGGTTAGTTCAAACAGGAGTAGTGCATCCCTCACACCCTTCCCTTCCCCTTCCTGACCCTTCTTCTCCTCCTTACTCCTCCCTTCCCCCTTCTCCTGCCTTCCCCCCTTCCCTTTCCCCTTCCCCTTCCCTTCCCTTCCCTTTTTTCCCCCCTCACAGGAGTCCGCCTGCAACCTCAAAAGTGCCAAATGAGAGAGGAGTGCATTTTTGGTTTTTAAAATTGTTTTTTTCTTGTTTTTTAGTGGCTTTTAATCGGGTTTTATAGGTTTTTTTAATTGGGTTTGAATTGTTTCTTGGCCAGTCTTGCCAAAACGTGTTCCTGTCAGCACTGGAGTCTTCTACTTCTGCAAAAGAAGAGCTGTCTCTTCATCTTGAATGTTTCCTTCTTTGATGATTTGTTGCTGTTGTTAGGGCAGTGCCAGGGCAGGTCTGGCTGAGGCGAGAGCTAGCTGAGGACAGCCACCCCCCACTAGGTTTGTCATCCTCAGACAGAAAAAATGCCACTTCCAGTCCCCAATTTGCTCGGTGGTGCTCCAGGGGAGTCCAACAGGCTCCAGTGGTCTCCGATGATCTCCGATGGTGTCCAGCAGTGTCCAGTGGTCTCTGGTGGTGTCCAGAGTTGTCTGATGGTCTCTGATGGTCTCATCTGTCTCCAGTGATTTCCAGTGGTCTCCAGCAGCATCTGACAGGCTCCAAGGGACTCCTCCTGGTGTTGTGGCGCTGCCAGCCAGAAAACAGCAGCCCTTCTCCTCACCTCTTCCTCAGGGCTGAGGGCAGAGTAGATGCCCCCCTTCCTGAGGGGTGGGGGATGGGAAAGCAGGGCGCATCTGTGGGTTGGTGTGGCTGTGATGGTGGCCCATGAGGCCCTGCAGGCCCCATTGCGGGGGCCATTTTGCTTGCCAGAGAGAAAGGCTGCCCCTCAGGCCCTGGGCCTGCCCTGCTGCTCCCCTGGTGTGCCCGGGGCTCCAGCCCGCTCCTCGTGCCAGGCCTGGGGTCCCCTCCTGGTCCCCCTCCAACCACTGGGCTCTGTGGAAGTGGCATCGTCCCCAGAGGCGAGAGCAGCAGGGAGGGGCAGAGGGGAGGAGAGGGCCTGGCATCCTGCGGGCTGCTGTGCGGGGGTGACGGGAGGAGTCCATTGTAGGGTCCCTGGGGCCTGGGGGTGGGCTTTTCAGCCTGGGACTGGGAAGGCCTGTGGGGGATTGCTGTCCCTGGCGAGGTCTCACCTCAGCTACCGAATGGGTGGTTGAAGGTGAAGCCAGACCCGCCCTGGCGTTGCACAGAGAATCGCTGCAGATGAGTGGTGACTGTGGGCAAGCACGCAGGACGGATTTGATCCTGGCTAGGGGCTCTTCAGGGAATGCTTAGGGTCAAAGGGCCTGGGGGTATTCTCCCCCACCAGTTGATTCCCATGGCCCTCAGGCAGAGTAAAGGCTGTGGAGAGCACCGCATCAGTTAAGGAGCCAAGGGAGGTTTTCCTTCCTCTGCAGTGACTTAGAGACAGTCTGCAAACAGAAGCCTCACCAAGTGTCATTCCAGTCCTCTGCTTTCATGGCTTGTAGAGATACAGAAGGCGATACCGACTT
>BOSO01020147.1:0-38144 GCA_018403395.1 Gorsachius goisagi
ATCCCAGAGGCGCTTCCACTACTGCTGCTTGGCTTGGCCAAGTGGCGGACACAGGGAAAACTTCTGTCAGCTTCTCACAGAAGCCCCCCCTGTAGCCCCCCCCACTACCAAGACCTTGCCACACAAACCCAATACACGAGCGAAACCAGCCTATGTCTGCTCCGATCAGGGTTATTATTTTCTTTTAGTGCAAAGAAGACAACCCAAAAGCGTACCCATCTAACTCTGAGAAACAAACACCCAAAGAACCTGAGCATCTTAACACACCCAAACCCACCCTGACCACGCGGAATAGGCAGGATGGGGGGAGGGCTGGGGGGCTTAAAGCACAGGGTCCTTTTAGCACCCAAGGTGGTATCCGTACCAGTAAACCAAGCGGTATGGGGAATCATTCCAGGGAACAGTGCAGCACCAAACTGCCAGGGGGGTCCCTGCCTCTCCCCTGGGTTACCGAAGCATCGTTTTGATGCCATCCCTGGGGTTGTGGCAGGGGCCATTCCCCCCCCCCCTCCAGCCCCCAGCCCTGCGGTCACGCTGCCAACGTGACCCGACGGAGACGCGCGGGTTGCAAGCGGCGCACAGGAGAGCTTCTCTCTCCCCGTGACCCTTGGGGTGTGTTGTACACGCTTGCAGGAAAAAGTCCTTCGCAGAAAAAAAGTTCAGCTCCTGCTGTCCAAGACTGTAAAAAAAACAAACAAACCAAAAACCTGGGAAACTTCCTCAGTCCTGGAGCTTCCCAGCTATTTTCTCATCCAGACATCCCCCCCTCACCCCTGCTTCAGTTAAAAGTTGCCCCCCAAAAGTCTGAAAGTCACTGACTCCTAAAAGAAAGGATAAAACCACGCGTGATTTGTTACCCAAGTAATTCAGCTCCAATATACTTTTGGTAGAATTGGCCTGAAATCCCTCATATCCTCTATCCAAGGCTCAGCTCAGTCTTCATCCTCGGCTACGCCACGGAGAAGGACGTGGCTCCGCATCTCCAGGGTGAAACAAGTTCCTGAGCCTCTCTGGTGCGGTTGCAGCCCGTCCCGCTCCGTGTTCAGCGCGCCAAAGGGGTACGGCGCGGCGCGGCTCCCAGGGGAGCGCAGAGCCCGGCCACCCCGCCAACGCGGGGGTGCAGCAGCGACGGCGTGGGACAGACGAGGCGCTTGCCAGTGGACCAGACCCACTCCCAATGAACAGAACCGGGGTGTCGGGGCGCGTGGCTCCACACGGCACCCACAGGGACAACTCCCCCTGGTAAGGGAGCTCCTGGCGTGCAGCGGCCGTTGCCTTCGCTTACTCCTCTTCCTCCCCTTTACAGTGGTTGAGAGAGTGCGGTCCGCGGCGCAGCTTTCCTTCCACCACCTAAGCACCAGCAGAAATAGGCTCAGTTCAGAAAACCAGGGCAGGAATCCTCCTGAAACGCATGCTTTCCAATAAAGCTGCAGCAAAGCGACCCCCGAGGGTTCTTCCCCAGGTACCTCCACACAAGCCAGCAGCGGCCGTAAGAGCCTGGCCAAAAGCGTAGGGCACCAACTGGGGGTAAATCGCAGCCCACGGAGTGACCCTAGAAGCCCATCTATACACAAACCAAGTGGCTTCCAACCCGACCTCGCTTTGCCCTAAAAGCGAGATGGGACATTGCCTTTGCAAAGGTGCAGGGAGAGCTCAGCGTGCACCACGTGTATCCAAAGATTTGTGGAATTCCCACGTTGCCCTCCTCCCAGGTGGTGGCTACGTGTCAGACCCATCCCTTCCACGCTCAGGTACCACAATGGTAGGTGAGGAAGGGAAGGGCATTACTGGTGATTTGAGAGGTTGCCACCGAGCCCAAGGTCAAGGGAACATCACACCAGCGCTTCCCCGTTGCTTACACATGCCTGCCAGGTGACTGCATCTTCAGCATCTTCCAGAAAACTGCTAGAGATGCCGGAGGGAAACCCCTGAGTCTGCCGGAAAGCAGCCCAAGTTTTGCAGAGCTGAAGCCTCCTCCTTCCTTCAACCCATCTCCTGGGTGTGCGTGACAGCCGGTGGAGGGAGGACGCTGGTGAGCACCATGACCCTACCCTCATCACCATGCTCAGCTTGCACCTCCAGCAGTGGCCTGAAGCCTCCGGAGAGGTAGGAGGTGGGAAAGAGCGTCCCCAAACGCACCAAACGGGCTCAGAAAGGGCAAAATGGTGCGCTCACTGCCACCCTCACAGATCCTTTGCCCCACTGACGCCACCTTCACATGCTCATCCATCACCACCACCCCCCCCCCCAAATCTATACGTGCTCATACGTGCAACACCCACGAATTCACAGGCACGTTTAAGGCAAGGGAAGCGGTGCCGGCAGCGCTGGGCGCCTCATTAATTTACTCCCGCCACAGCAGCATGTTGGCCAGGATGAAAACACGTTAGGTTCGTGCCATTCTTACCACTGATCTCCAAAGACAAAGGCTTTAAAGGTCAAAAGAGAGACTCGCTCAGGGCTTACGCGATGCTTTTTGAAGTAACGGATAAATGCGGACCTTGCCTTTGATGGTCCCTTGCGCGGTTAGGTAACAGCTGGATGAAAATCCACTACAAAAGAGAATTCAATGTTATCATTACCGGTGACTCGGGATAGCAGCTGTTTGCTGGGCTTCTCAGCAGACTGCTCGATTTGTCCCTCTCAAGTGAGGCCACTTAAAACTCCGTATTACGGACAAAACACCAACTGGAACATCCCCAGCTTTTTGCGTTTTGGCTCTCTTAAGGGAAGTGTTTCAGAATGAGGCAGAAATAAAACTCAACCCAGAGTCAACAAAGAACGGATCAAGCTGATTACGATGAGGAGGGAAGGAGAAGCGAAGGAGGCATGGTCGCCCGCCGGCAGGCATCCGACCATTCTGCATTTTGTGCTGGGCGCCCCCCTTCCAATACAAAGGCTTGGGGAAAATAAATCAACAAAGCTAGATGGATTGCCAAATTGATCTAAAATGACAGAGGAACGGTAACATTGAAAGCCATTTTGCCTTTTTGCAGACCAGGACATTCAGGATTATTTCTTCTTCTTCCCCATTCTTCTTGAACCAAGTACTTTTATGTTTGCAACCTGTAAATAAACAATAGTAGTAATAATAATAATAATAATAATCATTGGATGATTAAGCTGCAGCCCCAGTGCTGTGCAGTCCAATTTGACAGAAACCTGGTCAGAGTTTGGTCTGTCCAAACTCACTCGGGAACAAATCGGTAGCAAATTAGCAAGTGCTGGCTGGTGGGCATGAGCACAAAATCGTGACATGATCGTCTCCAGTGCGAGCATGGATTTTTGGTGAGGATTTAAAGAAAAGGCTTCTGGCAGTGGCGCATCAGCTCTGGGGAAAGGCTTCAGCAAAAAGCACGCGAACATCAAGCTCGATCTGTACCGGTACGTACGGGTCCATCTCCCGCTGCTCCCAAGCCCACCGAAGACACCTATTAACCTCATTAAAGAATGCCTTTGCCTTTGGGAGACTTTGGCTTCGGAAAATATTTTTTTCTGGACACCCCAGCATCTGTGAAGGAATAAATCAGCTCAAGGGCACGTTTTAAGCCATCTGGCCCAACATATCATCAGGTTTTTAGCACTGTCATAAAAAGCCTAAATTAGTCTAGACTTCCCATTCAACTAAAACCGTTGTGCAAGTATTTAAATAGGAACCCAAAAGTAATCACTGTTAAACTTTATCCCCTCTTCAGCTCAAAGGCAAGGCTGAAGCTCCGCAGTAAACAAGGTAAGGCTGTTTTTCCATAACCAGTCAATGCTGTTTGGCTTAAACTAAAATTCTAGGGCCGTCTTTTCATTTATAACCACGCTTGGTGTCTAGGTTAAGGACTTTAAAGTATGCTAAAGACAGGCTTTTGTTCTCCATCTACTTGCTTTTACCTCTCGGTTACTACGGAGGTCAGATCTTCAGCTACTGGAAACCAGCGCCTCTCCATTAGAGCCCGTGGGGCGCAAGGCTTGCTTCAGCCAAGAGCAAACTGCTACGAACGTGCTCTCTTCTTCACCGACCACCACAGGTCACTGCTCCGGAGGAGCTCCTGGGCAACTTTCTGTATAATTTGCCACCGCTTCCTGGATTAAATAATGCTTTCTGCCCTCCCCGTGCGCCTTTGGTTATTGTGCTCCTTCAAAGGCCCAGACAAATAAAAGTTTGACGTTTATTGTATTTTAAGAATGACTATTTACCCATCTTCCCCATTCTACCTTTATCTTGTTTACCACCTCTTACAATAGCAAGAAGTCACCGCCAGGTAACCCCTTTCATTTCAGCCCTCTCCTTGGTAAGGAGGGACGCGGAGCCTTGGGTCGCACTGTTTGCTCTGCAGCTGAGCTACGCAGCTTCACGGCGAGAAGAAGGTGGCACGCTTTCTTCAATTCTTCAGGCAAAGTGCTGACATCCGACCCGTGCCAGGCCTCCAGCTTCCCAGCGGGTCTGATCTGCCCCCTTACCCTTCAATCCCACTCAACCGCGCACACCAGCCAGGACTCATCGCCAAACATCGGAGAGGGGCGACGTGCCCGGTGGTGGGCAGCAGGGGCCAGCTTTGTGCTGCTGGTGGTGACCAACTGCCCGGGACACAGGGCCAGTGGCAGGCACTGGGGGGACTCAGAACAGTCCACCAGGTGAGGGCAGCTCCACCACCACAGCTCCCGCTCAACACGGTCGCTACCTGGGTGCGTTTCATGCGAGATAAATGCCAATATTTAATTCAGAAACTGAAGCAGAGAGGTCTTTGCATGCATTTGAAACAAAGGGTTTGGTAATGTGGAGGACCTGGCTTTCAGTAGCACCGCCAACGTTGCAGTCATTGCAGCTTCCAAAGAGACACTTGGCTATGCAAAGGGCAAGAAGTTTAGCCCCAATGTCATCCTCTGCTCGCGCTCTGGCCACATCAGGCAAATGCAGAAATCAGCACCCACCTGAGTTTCAGGAGGGTCCTGTTCCACCTGAGCCACAGAAGAGCTGGAGAACCTTGCTGCTCCTCCTCCAGAGCAACGTCGGAGCAGGGCTTGGGTTCGCACCCACCAGCGGGTTTCCTGGCCGCCGCCGTGCTGATGCGACTGCGGCCCTCGCAGCGTCTCCTGGGATCGCACAGGCGAGGATAAGCAACCTGCGCGGGACGCAGATTATCTCCGTACGTTTACACCCACCTTCAAAACGTTTTTCTCAAAGCCTGCAGAACATTAAGAAGCAATCAGGAAAAAGAGCCCTCCCCTTGGCCGGGAGCATCCCAGCACCCTTCCCCTCTGCGGGGGGATTGACTATAGAATCATAGAATCATTTATTTTGGACGAAGACTATACCACAACCCCTTGCCAGAAACGTGAATAAAACCAGTTTCCTCCCCTCCTCCAAGACCTGGCGGCGCAGGGGGCTAACCAACTCCACCAAGTGCCTTTTGGTCACCTTAAACGGCTGCTCTGAGTTTGCCGGACAGGACGCAAGCGTTCGCCAGGGGTTTGGGAGGACGCAGCCCTCCGTGGCTTCCCGACAGGCGACGCCGCAGGTGTCAAAGCTGCCATCCCTCCCGGCTTGGCTGCTTATGGCACGGGCGAGGGCGGAGGATCCGATCGGTGGTTGGCGCTGCCTTCTGGAGCGCAGGTACCCGGGGCTCACAAGGTGCCCAAGCTCAGACACATCCCCCCCAAGCGTGAGAGGGGCAATTATTCACAGAACGTGCCAAGGCTGCATGCAAGCGTCCGTACTTCATTGATGATAACCCATTAACGGAGCCAGGCTGGGGGAGATCCCGCGTACGCCCTTCCATTGGCTTCCGCCAACGGTCACCACCGGGGACAGTGGTAGGCGGTGGGGACCTCTCGCGTGACGCACGCAAACAGTAATTCTGTTCCCAAATATTCAGTTCCTCCTTTCTTCAGCTTGATTTTAAAAGGCAAACAACAGCTTTTCCACTTTCCATCAATTATTCATGGGCCACTCCAGATAGCCATCAAATATATAATCAAATTAAATTAACATATCTTGAGTTTTGTAACCCAAGATTTCCTGTTTCAGCCCACAGGACGCCTGCCTCTGTTTGGGTTGCCACTTAATCATCGCACAATATTTGTTTTGGCTTGGTTGTGTGTAAGAAGAGATTTATACCGTTCCATCTGGCCGCAGCCTGTTTGTCGTCAGGGGATAAAAGCCGCCCTTAACTCCTCCACAGGCTGTGCGAGCCTAACACCGCGCTGCTTTACGAAGCCTTGGAAGTGAACACCAGAGAGGAGTAACTGAAAATACATACAGCTATCCAGTTTGGCACAGTTTATCAACCTTACCAGTCTTTAACAAATAATAAATGCCACTTGAGTCTTCCCCCACCTCCTAAACTGCCTTCACAAAAATACACCGCGCTCAGAGAGGTAAGGGGCAGTTATAGTAAGCCTATAGCTCTGCCTATGCCCCTCCGAAAACAAAATACAGGATGTGGTGTGATGCAAGGGTTTGCTCTGAATTTATTTAGGATGACTTCACCGTCATCATTAATGCAGCTCTTAGGGGCCTCAAGTTGAGTGAGGGTCCCACCGTACCCGGTGTACGACACTCAAAGCCGATCCAAAGACAGCACCTGCCACCTCAGTCTACAGAAGAGCTTGACTTGACATCCACTGGAATCAATGGAAAGACTCACATTGACTTCAGGGGACACTGAGTCAGGCTCTCAAAGGAAGACAAGCTCCAAGCAGCGACTGATGGATCCAGGCTTCACATTTGTTGGCACTTGGCGACGTAACAAGGAGTTCTGACAAGTCACAGATGTAAAAAAAAAAAAAATAAAAAAAAAATCAACAATAGAATTCTACAGCATCATCTATAATCAAGTGGAAAATAAGTGGAAATAGCAGCAGTTGCAGCACAGAGTGCTTCCAGCCGTACTTGTTGCAGATCTGCTATCAGCGCGTCGGGGTTACAAAGGATAAGAGCAGAGACATTCACACGGCAGAGCTGGATTTGCAATGGTTCAGTCACTGCAACAGCTCCTCCAGGAGGGGGGAATTAAAAAAAAAAAAATTACCAGAGGGAACGTGCCCTCCTGTTAATCCTGACCACTGCTCCGGACCAGTGCCCCGCAGCCACCGCCCCAGCGTGACCGCCTTGCTGCCAACCCCCCGATGTAACCGAGAGGCTCTTCCAAAGACAAGGTCCTTCCAACCCAGCGTGACCTGAGGGCGAGGGGCGCACGTCCCTGTCTTTAGCAGAGTCATTTTTCCTGGGTGCCCACCATTAGCCGGTGACGCGTGGGAGAGGACAGACACCCATTAGCGTGATGGCCCTGCAAGCAGGTTCTCCTCTGGCTGGTGGCAGCACTTACCATGTCCCCAACGTCAGCAGAGCGTGCTTGCAGGATGCGTTCCTCCACCACCACAACACCCAGGTGACTGCAACAGACCTACCTGTGACAGCACGCTGGGGCCACTTGAAGGCATCAAGCCATCCTCTCCTGTTGCTGGCCAGAGAACTGTGGCTTTTGTCATCAGGTCTGGAGCAGCACGAATTCATCTTCCTCCCAAGTCTTGTCAAGCCAGGTCTGCAGGCAGGGTCCTCCCGCTGCTATCTGCTAGCAGTATGGTGGTGGAGTATCTTGGGTAGCATCTTCCTCCTAGCATCAGCTCTGCCTTCCACCAGAGGCTTCTCAAACGTGAAGTCGAGCCTGGGACTTTGACTGCAGTCACCCATGGAGGCCAGGACCACTCCTAGCACATCACTGGCAGGCTCCTGCAAGACAAACACGTTACCCTTCCATGCAGCAAGTCCCCCCCACGCCAGAGCAGTCCAGCCTTTCCAAAGCCACAGGCTGGGAGACACCTCTGCACACCACAGGCAGGGTCCCCTTCCTTTACTGTGAGATCGGGGGTGACCCTTGGGGGGTTCAAGGATTTCTGGGCTCCAGTGGTGGGCAAAAGCGACCATCCTCCTTCACCTGCACTCCCAGCAGGTGACCATGGGCCGGGAGGCTGCTCCCACCCAAGCTTCTCCTCCAACTCCTCAGCACCGTATGGATGGGGATTCAGCTTCTTCACCCACCCGCACCCCTGGCTTGGACAGTTGCGTTGGCCACTGCGTTGCACGGGCGTACATCTGGTAAAGGGGGAGCAAGTCAATCCGTATCTGCCTGTTGGGTCAAGGACGGAGGACAAACCAGCCTCCACACAAGAAGTGCAAAGGAACAGCGGGGCAGGCACCCCCGTACCTTCTTCCATGGGACCACCACCTTCCTCGGGGGCTTTGCACATCAGACCCGGGGCAGGCATTGCACCCATGCGCAGATCGGAAGGTTCCTGGAAAACCTCTTACCCTTGGTATTCTTGCGCGGGTCCTTCCAACCAGCGCTTTATTTCCTGGGGGAGGGAAGAAGAGCCAATTCAAAACGTCCTTTTAGAGAAGGGAAGGCCGGTACCATCAGCAGGCAATTGGCTGGGCTGAGTAACAGCTGAACGGGAGAAGCCGTTTTACTCACTGAGTGGCATTTTAGGCACAATGGTTTACATTTTCGATAATTCAGCGCATCAACTGTGCAACAAAAGTAATTCAACGATACCATTTTCAGCCTTTGAGCAGAATGGATCTTAATTGCCAAAGAGACATTTCCCTTCATATCTCTGGATCTGTACTTCACGATTTTTGTACTTTGAGCCTCAGAAAATTGCAGCTCTCTCCTGATTAAGTGCTTAATTGTGGTCAGTGCTTTTCAAAGTATTTTCAGCAGTTAGCTTAAGTTCCACTTCAGACGCGCACCGTTATCGACTTCTTTATCAACTCGCACAATTTCCCGGCATCAAATGCTTTCTGAAGTATACTTGGTGGGCCTTGATCACATCCCTGTTTCGCAGGGACTCAAGTGGAGAGCCACCAGCCTGGAGAGCCGGACAGGGCTCGCTAGCTCGGGCTCCAGCAAGATGTTTTTCTGCCTTCCCTCAAGGCCCATCCTCACCTGACGTGGCAGGGGCACACTTCAGCCTGGTTAGCACCGGTGGCGTTGGCAGGCAGCTGCCTGAAATGCTGCCCGCCCAGCACCCACCACGGGATCGTGCCAGGCACCGACTCCTTGCCCGCCCTCTGCACGTGGAGCAGCAGCGGCCAAATCCCAACTCTTGAGCTGGATCTGCCAGGAACCCAGCAGAATTTAACCATGATTTTAAACCAAGAAACACGGGCTGACGCGAGATGTGCTGGATGGCAGCGAAAGCCTACGGATGCGGCGCTGAAAGCATTGCCCTGGTTTTAAGACCTTGCTCTGAATTAGGAAGTACAAGGGCTAAAACTCTTTTTTTCCTCAAGTCTGGAGCAGGTGACCAGTCAATACCACCAGCCCCTGGCGGTGCGGGAGCTTTTGCAGACGCCCAGTGAGTCCAGCCTCCCACTGCTGGCTCCAAAAGGTCTACAGGGGCTTGGAACGCCCTTTGGACAAGGGTATGGGTAACCCCCATCTGAGAGCCCCTCCCAAGATAAGCGATCATGGTTTTTTTTTCAGGGATTTCACTTTCAGACTAATGGAAGAGAATAGGGAAGGCGGTGTTTGCCTTGGTGTAGAAGGCACCTACCCCTTTGGCCAGGGTGCTGCTGGGGCCACTCGCCCCCTGCAAGCAAATACAGCCCTGCTGTCACCAGCTTCGTTGCGATTGTTCCGCTGCAACCAAGGATGATCTAGAGCTCCTCAAACAGCAAAGTCTGGTTAGCACCAGCTTTTCAGGCCGATAGCCGAAACACCGGCTGAACCACGATAGCTGGGCTGCATCAATATCGTTCCGATGTTTCGGTGCTGCGGATGCGTCAGCAGGATCCCATCGACAGGACCTAACCAGTAGGTGCCAACAAGGACTCCAGGCTTCATCCCTGCCTCTTACAAGACCATTGGGAACAGGCTGATGGAGGGTTTGAATTTCTAACTTCACAACAGTAGGAAATTAAACATGATGTTTGGAGTCTTTTCTAGACACCTTGCACACAGTCTCCACAGATCACGGTCACATTTTAAAACGTCCATTGTGTATAGAACCACCATAAGCTATCAAGTGGTGATTACTCTTGGGGTGAAGCCCTCACAAGGTTTCCGCTCCTGTAGTTTTCTCAACTATGCAATAAAACCTTGGCTGAAACACGTTGGACCTTAAAAAAAAAAAATCAAAGACTCTCTCAGCACAGTTTAAAAATACTGATGTTTGGGCTGACGTATCACAAGTCAGCCTGGATCCTTACCTGCAGATGTTTCAGCAATCACCTGGCAACTGAGAGAAGTGGGAACAGCTCCTCATCGCCCCCCAGCAACTCACACCAAACCTGGCCTCTTTGGCAAGAAAATGGTTTGGGTTATTTATCCACCATACTGGCATCATTAGGGACATAGCGGTGGGATGGCAGGGTTAGGGTCACGGTTGGGCTTGATGATCTCAAAGGGCTTTTCCAACCTCAACGATTCCATGATCCGTTTCAAACGCAGCATAGTCTGACAGCTTTTTTCCTTTCAAGCAGCATGAAAGCTGTCAACAGACAGGAGGGCTCAGGAATACCCAACAGGGTCAAGACTCACACGGCCAGAAGTTAAGCCCTTGCTTAAGCTCAGTCCCATGCCTCTGGTTTGCACGAGCAATGGCTACGATTGCCGAGGTCAACTGAATGCTTCCCCATGTGAGCGGCCAGCAAGGACGACTGGCAGATCTTCTGCTCACTTGGATGAGCTCTGGTTGAGGAACTGAAAAGTCATTAATATATGGAAATACAACAGCTACTCACAGCCCAGAGCGAGGCGTCCGCTCTCTGCAGCGTAGGGCTCGGGCTGTAGCGATGGCTGGGCGTACCCGAGCTCCACCTCGGCTGGGGACAGGCATCATCCCACGACCAACACCGTGCAGATGGGCAGGCGACGGCTGGGAACAGCCCCAGCCTCATCTCGCAGTTAAATGCCCTCTCACTGACCCTTTTTATGTGAGTTTGCAAGAAGCTCTTGAAAAGTTTAATGGCTTCTCCACGCTGCGGTTTTGAATTTAGTGGGTCAAGAAGTAGCCCCGGCTAAGATCAACAATCCCTCCGGGCACCCCCAGGTGTCTCAAGGGGCTCAGTTCAACCACACAGCTCTGAAAAAAAAAAAAAGTCTTCCATAAATCAGATGTCAGGAATGGAGTTACCCAGATCTCAGCTATGTGTTCAGCCACGAAGCCTTGAAGAACCTCATCACTTCATGGACACTTCGTTATGCTTGAGCCAATTATCACCTGCTGGGAAGAGCTGTGCATCTCTCATGTCATGGTTCCTGAACAAGGACCCCCCGCAGCTCTCCCAAAAGTTTCCAGCTGTGGGACAACTTGTGAGGTTTAAGTCTCCAGAAGCAGCAGATGACATCGCAAGCGGTGCCGCAGGCCGACGCTCAGACAACAGAGCTGCTAATGGTTAATGTAATAATATTTTCATTTCCTTGTACATGAGAAAAGATAATTACTTTCAGGGTTTAAGAACTGAATGTGTTGATCCAAATGTAATCTCTGTATTTTAGCATTTGATTATTACATTAGAAATACAAATGTCAATGGGCTGTAGTAACCCAAGTTACCAGAAGAAAAAAGAGATGTGTTACTTAAATTACAATACAGAAGGAAGAGCAGAAGCCAATGAGGGATTTGTAACTTTTGTTAATTAAAAAAATATTACTTCTGAAAAGCATTTCGGGAGCCGAGAGCTTTTATTTTTCTTAAAGGATCCTTTTGCTGCACCCAGAACAAGTTCAGGCCAGGGCAACGCAACCAGAAGGGAGAACTACAGATAACTTCCATTTCTTGATCACCCAAATCAGTGATGAAGACCCAAATGGCTCATCCTCCACGCAGCGAGGATGTTCCTTGTTTTAAATCCATTTAGCGACGGTCTGCCCGTAGCCACCTACTCATTGTCACGTTAATGTGAGAAACCCAAAACATGCTCGTGGGGATCAAGGTCTGAGCAAGCCTTCACTGATGCTTCCCTTGGGCTCAAGGACTGAAGATGCTTTTGTGTTTCCGTTCCTCTTCTTTTTGCAACCTAGTTGACATCTTGCTCTGGCACCTTCTTTCACCTTTGTAAGCCCAGGGGGGCTTGTTTGTCCCTCTTAGCCTAAACCTTCTCTAATGAATCTGGGAGTCGTCTTTACACCCTGGCCCAACTCAATGCAAAAAGGACGCAGATCTGACCAGCAGCCCCAACAGAGCAAAGCCCATCCATTAACTAGTTTACAAACAAAGCTTTGTCCTCCAGGAAGAGATCCCTGTTCTGAACTTCTGGCTAAAAGCCCCCAACGCAAACCGGGAGCCAAGACCGCGTGTAATAGTTAATAACAAGAGCCTGCTGCCAAGAATTGATTCAAATTGTTACGATTTGCTGTTGAACAAGCCATTGCCTTGATTTCTCGGCAAAGTTCAAGTTTACAGCAGCCTGATTAGTCCTGCTAACATTCCTGAAGCACCTGCCGTTGTATGAGGTTTTATTAAATTGCCAGCGTCGGCGGCTGTTCAAAGTTTGTGGGCCTTATTGCAATTGATGACAGCAAAATAGGGAAATAAAGACAGGGGGAGGGAGGGGAACTCTGTTTGTTAAGGTTTTTTCTTTCTCCTTTTCAATAAAATGTCAACTCCATTATATAGATGTCAACTCCATTACTGTAATGCTCCTTCTCTAACCTCAACGTGTAACTATCTGCTCATAAAACAAGTTTCTCGAAGGGAGCGCCGAGGGCAAGCACACCTGCCACGGGTTTCAGTCTGTTTAAGAAAATGCCTGTTTATCCCTGTAGGCACAAACACCGTTTCCATTATTCTGTTCTCCTCCTTGTCCTTGTTGCCCAAAAATAAAAACCTGCTCCTTATCCCAAGGAGCCTGTAGCAGCCACAGACCCGTTCCTGTTACAGGAGAAAGCCAGAAAATACGAAGAAAAAGGTGCATTAGAGAGCAGCAAAGATGGGAGAAGGAGAGGAGCAGTTGCCCCAGGGTCCCGCTCCAGGTAGGGGACCCCTGATGTGCTGCCAAGCCCTCTTAGGGACCCACCCCAGGCCAATGCCCCCCAAAAGCGGTGAGATCCGAAAGCCAGGGCAACCCTACGGCAGGACGCGCCGAAACCGTCCGCCCACGAGCGCCGTCAGCCACGTCACCGCACCCCTCGCGGGGCTTGGACGGGTTTGAGTGTTCACGAGGTCACTCCTCTGGGAGGAGAAGGTCGGGGGGTGAAACCAGGGGCTGTTCAGAGGCACCTTCCCCGCCCCCAGCTAATTTAAAAATAAAAAATATCTCTTTTTAAATAAACAAAAAGATGATGGGGGAAGACCCTTGCCCTTCCCCAGGCAATAGCTGCGAGAAGCCTGGAGGAGGACGGATTTCCCCCCCCACAATCTCAGGTTTGTTGGCTGTACACATCAATACGAAGACAAAGATGAGTGCATATTTAAAGAAGAATAAAGAAATCCATTCCAGGACAGGAGTTGTTTAGATAATTGATTTCCCTTGGACTTACAAGCACTAAATAACACCCACTGAGACACATCTCCGAGATAACCTTTTCCTTCAAATCTCTCTTCCAAAGGAGTGGCCTTTGACAGCGGCATCTTTCAGAGTGCAAATCTAGCAAGCTTTAAACCAGCTCGTAGGTAAGACCTTTCTGAATGAACGTGGTGATGATTCCTCAAGCAATTATTTTTCCTTAGTATCCTTTGCATAGAGAGAGCTAATTAACTGCCTGCCAGGTTCTGCAGATTCGCAGTGCAAAAATGAAGTAGTACAAATGTCATAATTAATTAGCAGTTTAATGCTAGAATGCACATAGCAAAGGTGCTATAAATATTCAAGCAGCAGGACCTCCACACCAGCACGGGCTTGCTGCGCCAGCCTGCCCCCGGCGGGGGATCTTGTGTGCCGGGGACCACGCAACGGGCCCCCAAATCGCCGTCCCTTAGCAGTAAGCTCAGCGGGAATCATAGAGGAACCAGAAATAATCGGTCATCTCCCGCCTTGCTGCCACTGGCCATCGTCCCCCGAGGAGCCGTGCGGGGGAAGCTCGCGCCGGGCAGTGACCTCCGGGCTCGGACCCCCCGCACCACCCCAGGCTCTGCCCTGGTGGGTCCCAGGGCTCGCGCTGGTTTGCACAGCCCAAGTCCCACCTTCCCCCCCACCCCAGCTACGGGGACATCTTGGTTCTGCATTTGCAGAATGGGGACGGCAGACATCGGCCAGCTTGCCAGCACCTCCTGCAACAGGGTTCCCACCTTGCATGGGGTAGACGCGAACACACGGCCGTTTTTTGCATGTATAGACCCAAAGCCTGCCAAAACCTGACACGGGGAGCAAGTCCATCCCAGATAAAGAAGGAGCACATCAGCACGCAGTTACCAGCTTCCCCATGGACCAATGCAGACAGGGGGGGGGTTTAGTCCTGGGTCAAACCCAGTGCCTTAAACCAGACACGCAACGTGAATTAAAAAAAAATAAAATTAAAAACTATCAAGATTGGCTCTTGGCAAGAGAAAAAAAAACCCAAGAAGCCCCCTGAGAAGACACTCAGCCCTGCTCTTGCCCCTTGAGCAGACATGCCCAGCGCCCGCAGGCTCCGGGGAGAGGACTCAGCCCTGCTTGGAGCCCAGCGTGGGGCACCTCGCGCCCTGCTGCGGGCTCCGGACCAGCCCTCCTGAGCCTACAGGGCACGATGGAGCAGCCCAGGCATGGTTCCCACCCTAAGAATAAACAGCCCTGGGGCTCAGGCATGGTTCCCACCCCAAACGGCCCAAGGGCTCCGGAGTAGAGCAGGCTCCTGCAGGAAAAAAAAAAAAATAAGGGGGGGAACTTACAGGCGTCTGCGGCTCCTTTCACGCTTGGTGCCCAGGCACCCACGGCTCCCCCCTCTTCCCCATCCACCTACAGGAGATCTTCAGGGGCAAACAGATAAATGAAGCCACTCCGCCAGGCACCCAGAGCATCCCGAGCAGCGGTGCCATCGCTGCCATCTGCTCTGCTTTGCTGGTTACGGAAGGCAATCTTTCTTTTTAAGTCTTTTTTTTTTTTTTTTTTTTAATGTCACTGTCGCTTCGCAGGCTGCAACTCCATGGTGACAGGCACCACCAGGAAGCCCGTGACACTCACGGGTCAGAGCCTGCATGGCACGTGCGGCAGCAAGGGAAGAACACAACAAGCTGGAGCAGTAACCCAGGGCACGAAAAAGAGGATGGCCTTGAGGACGAGAAAACACCTAGCAGAGAGGAGGAGAAGGCCCTTAACTTAAGTTTCCTCTTTTTTTAACCTAATGAGATCTCTTATTAACACAATCTGGAAGAGGCCAGCACCTCTTAAACACCTGCTTGGATGCTTTGTTCAAGTATCAAACTTCTCCCTCCTTCGCCTTCGCTGTTTTAACGTGCCTGGCCCATCAATGGCGTATTTCAGCACTTCAAAAACGATGCTTCCAAGGTTGGTTTTCCCCTCCAAGGTGCTGCCTCCCGCAGGCAAGAGCGGTGAACGGTGGCTGGGTTCTGCGCATCAGCCGTTCGGGTACCGCGCACGGCGGAGCTCGGCCTGCCAACGCCGCTCCTCGGGGTGCCGCAGCCCATTCCGGGAGCTGGGAGGGCACCAGCACGGCACTCACCCCCCACGGCCTTCCAGACCCCGAGGGCAACCACCCTGCATGCGGCAGCTTTGGATCCAGGCAGGGGTGGCTACAGTGCCAGGGACGTCTATGGAGAGAACACGGGAGATGCCTTTCAGCACCACTTGCCCATCCGAGGGCAGAACTAGCCTCCTCCAGGTTCACATCGCTCATAAACCCAGTTTTAGCCAACGCTTCCCGACTCGGTCATGACCTGCCCTGTTGTTGCCAGCTCCGGCGTTCGCTGCGCCGCTCCGCTCTCCTTGATTCGGGTCGCCTCCGTAGCAGCCTGTCCCACAACGCTTCAAACTACAGACTCGCTGGATATATAAATTAGATTTGAAGAACATCTCGGTGGCCTCTGCCAGCCCTGCACAAGAAGCTGACCCTTTACGGGTCGAGGTCCTAATCCTGGTTGAGCCGGGCAGAGAGCGGCGGAACGGTGACACCGCTGCCCACTGCTCAAACCAGAGCTGGCTTCGCCCCAGTGGGATTTATAAAGTTATTTCGGTACCTGGAGATGCTGACAGGCACCCAACAAGACAAAGACGGGTGGGTACCCAAGCGCAGAGCCCATGGATGCTCGGGGCACACTGGGGGTGTCCAGCCTGAAGCACCTGATCATAGAATCATAGAATCGTTGAGGTTGGAAAAGCCCTTTAAGATCATCAAGTCCAACCTTCAACCTAACCCTGCCATCCCACCACTAAACCCTGTCCCTCAGCACCTCATCCATCTTTCTTTTAAAGACCTCCAGGGATGAGGACTCTACCACCGATGCCCTTACAGAAACGCATCCAGTTTGGAGCGTGACTCCCACTGGTTTTTCACCAGGGTTTATGGTCCTCCATGAGGTCTGAGAAACCCCACCAACACCACCCAGGCTGTCGGACAGCCTGGACCCCCCCGAGCAGGCGCGGGGTAGCCCAAAGAGAAACTTCCCTCTGCAGAAAAGGGCAGAGAAATGTGGTGATTGGGGCGCAGCTACTCCCTCTCCCAGCCAAAAACCACCTTGCACCCCACCACCAGCCACCCAGGTGGGGGGGCAAACCTCCCTAAATCCCAGCTTCGCAGCTGGGTGCCATTGAACGCCAGCACCCACAGCTGCCCAGCTGAGGAAGGAAGCCCCCCACGGAGCAGCGTCCCCGCAGCCCTGGGAACCGAACCGATCCCCCCCACCCCAGCCCGCGCCGGGGCTTGCACCCACGCTCCCGCTCCACAGGGCTTGCACAGAAACTCTTCCTTCCAAACGCGGCGCTTTCCCCCCCGCTCCGGCCGCCACCGCGCTCTGCTCAGCCTGCCGGGGCGCCGAGTAACTATGGTTACTTCTAATTGTGCAAGGAATATTATTCTGGCTTCAAAGGTAAGGGAGAGGATCCTTCAGGAAGCCCCTCTACGTTGTGATTTCCTCACACGGTATCTAAATCTAACCCGAAGAGCCACCTTGACCACGCGCTGACATGAGGATGTCGACAAAAGAAATTGGAAGATGTCACCAGATGAGTACGGAGGTTTTGTCATTTTTTTTTTGTTTTTCCTCCCCTAAGAAAACCCATGTGTTGCTAAATTCCCCTCGGGGCTTTTGCGTAGAGCCAGCCCTGCATCTGAAGGCTGCCTGACTTCTCAACCCGCGGTCCGGGCTGGGAGCGGGCAGCCTGGGACCCCGCAGCCCCCCCGCTAACATGGAACATTTTGCAGAGTTTGCTGAATCAGCGGTTTGCAGCGCGGGCTCCCGAATGTGCACAGAGAGCAGCGTTCGCGGGCCTTCCTGCGTTTGGGGGGGGGGGGGGGGGTCTGGCCTCCGGAAGGGAAAGCCATGAACGCCGAAAACCCCTCGGGTGGACGAGGACCCAGCAGCTACAGCAAGCACCAGTACAAACTGGGGGTCAGATTTTTGCACACCAGCAACGGTGTCGGACCCGAGACAGCGCTCGGCTCAGCTCTCTGACCTGGGCACAGGAGAGAATGGGCATGGGGAGACAAAAAAAATAGTGTTAAACCAGTAAAATACCTACATAAAGGGGCTTGGGGGAAACACTGAGCCTTCTTTAACCCAGGGAAGAAGCCACGCGGATCTGCGTAGCCTCCACATCAGCAGAAAGATCTGCCCTGGGTGACCGAGCCGGCCAGGGGAGGCACCGTCAAAATCCACCCTGACCCCGCAGAAGCGTGGCAGAGCCCCGGCATCCCCTGCACCCATCAGATGGAGCGGCCAAGGAGCACGAAGACGTTTGATATCCCCTCTGCCGGCGCTGAGCACGGCCGGGCCGGGTACCCCAGGGGCTCCTCTTCCGAAGCCAGAAGCACCACGTGCCAGGAGGAAAATAAACATCGACAGAAACCAACCCGAGCCACAACGCAGGAGCCCGGGCTTCATGGGGGCGCCCCCTCAGAGAAATCATCGAGCCCCACACGCAGCGCGGCGAGGAGGAAAGCCAGCCTCGTTATTCAACCCTACTAATTAAAAAGGAAGGGAAAACAATATGGAATGAAAGAACGCTGCGTCAAACAAAGGGAGAAGGGGAAGTTGGCCAGGAGGCTGCGGCATGGCACAAAGGAGCCGACGGCAGCACGAGCCCGCTGGTAGCCAGCGGCGGCGCAGGGTTCACTGAACCTTGCAGAAAAGGCTGGGGTGCCAGATAAATATTTACGTTCTGTTATTTGAGGAAAAGCCGGACGAGATGCCACTGCCACGCAAGCGCGGGGATACTCTCTACTCATCAACACTTCGGAAAACGTTAAAAGCAGCTCTCGGATATTTCCCTTAACCTGAGAGCCCCTCAGGGGACAGCTCTGTCCACACCACCACGTTTCTCTTGCCAGAAACTTTTCCTGGCTGGATCTGAGGACACAAGACATTTACCTGGGATCTCCGTAGCTGGAAACATCCCCTTCCGTGGGCAGGAGGCAAACCGGCTTGTAGTCCCATGGCCGTGGAAGCTGCCACCCAAGCCCCACGCACCAGGCAAAGTGGAAGGGGAGCAGAGCCCACAGCTCCAGGGGAGCAGGTCCCCTGCCCCTGGGCCTTAATGAAGGTGGGTGTCTCCACCAGGAGTCAATCACGGCTGTGGGTAACAGCCCGCATCTGTGTGAGCGGCAGCGACTCAGCCCCCTGGGCTGCCAGCCCCACCGCGGGGCACCAGCGGCCGGCAAGGAGGGCAAGGAGAGCTGGCAGCGGGGTCGGTGCCCCGCAAGGTGCAAAACCCATGGGGGTGAGCACTCTCATCATTATTTCAACAGGGGGAAAACGTGCTTAGAGCAGGGAACCCCTGGTAGCACCCAAGCCTGGCCCAAGGGCTTTGCTGAGTACAGAATCAGTGCCGGGTGAAGTCAATGTGACCCTCGTTAACGGGCTCGGCAATGGATCTCAGGTGATCCCTGTGCCTGCTGCCCACCCACAGGGTGTCCCTGGAGGGGTCCTGTGCTGCTCAGCGCCTTCCCCAGCAGTTCAGAAGAAACTCTGAAAGGGCTTTACAGCCACCCTCCAGGCAAACGGCCCCAGGAAGAGTTTACCCCCAAAAGGTGGTGGGAGCTGTGGGGGCACGCCGTGGGTTCAGTGCAGCCAAACGCAGCACCCATGAGCCTGGGGACCACGGGCCCCGCGGGCTCCCCCGAGGGCACAGCCAGCACCCAGCTGGGTGACGGGGCAGGATCTGTCCCAAGGCACCGGCGAGGGTGGCACAGGCACAGGCAGCCAGAACAACGCGCCCCAGCCCTGCCAGGCCATGCCCCCCGGAGCAGGAGGTGACGGGACGGGCAGGCGAGGGCTCGGGAGGTGACTTCAGCCCAACACGCAGCCCCTGCGGGGCACTGCAGACACCCTGCCCGCTGCCGGCCCTGGGACAGGGGCGAGGAAGGTTCCTCAAGGGGAAAAAAGCCCTGAGGAATTAAAAAAAAAAAAAAAAATCCACCTAGCAGGCAGGACTTCTGGGGAATGATGTGAGAAGTTCGATGTGCTGGGGTTTTTCCCCCAAAAGTAACATCAGGAAAACCTACAGTCCCCCCCAAATCCGTGACAACGTCCCCCGCGGTGGCACGGCCGGGCGCTCCTGCCGGCGAACGCGGCTCCCCCCTGAGCAAACACCCCGGCCGTGCGTTCCTGCCCACAATTACTTCTGAAGTGCTTGGTTTGCCCTGGAAAGGGAGAGGCGCAGCCACCCCGGCGCAGGCGGCGAGACCGACGCCTGCCGCAGCAGCAGAGCGCTCTTTTACGCCGCGTAAATGCCTCCCTTTCCCCGCTGGCAGACCGTTCTTCAACGCCACTTCAAACTACTAAATCCGGGGGCTGTGTGGAAATGATTTGAGAGTGCACTGGAAACCCCAGGTTCCTTTTTCAATCTAACGACGTCTTTAGAAAGCAATTCTTTAAGCCTCCATTTCCAAGACCCTTTTAATCTCTGCAAATTATTGGTAAGAGCTGAATCAAGGCAAACTGCCATCCGCTGTGATCACAACACTGTAACTCGGCAATGAGCGGCCGCCGCTGATTATTTAGAAGAAACTATCGCTTTTAGGCAAGCTGCCACAGAAATAAATTAGCATTTATACTGGATTATTGAAAAACGCCCCCCAAAAAACCCCCCGGCCTCTATCTATATGTCAATTGTGTCTTGCCAAGGTCAATACCTTTGCTGTAATAGGCACGGTCTGAAATAGCGAGAACAACTTCTGTGTGGAAATGAGCCCCGTACGGCCCAAATATGTCATTATTGTCAGAAAGACGAACTGAGCTCGGAGATAGCACCCGCACTCCCACGGCTTTAAAGAAAGGTGACCTTGTGCGGAATCAAGAAGCTAGGAAAATCATTCAAAAAAATTAAAAGCCAACAGCCTGACTTCTCTCTAGGCTCCTTCCCGTCGCCGCCAGCCTTCGTGCATTTCTTACGGCTTTTTGAAAATCTGCTTTTGAGACTGCTTTGCTGGAAATCTGCAGCTCGGCCCCCCCCCCTGGGCTAGGGAAGGGCACGGTCCGTTTTTGCCCGGCGCTTCCAGGTACCGACCGATCAAGTTAGATAACACACACTCTGGAAGCGAGGATGATTTTAAGGGATGGGGGGGGTTTGGGAAACATTCGCTGCATCAATAGGATTTCCTTTACCAGCCCAGCACACCCTAACGAAATGAAACATCTTCTCCCCATCAGAAAATCCACTGAAGTTGAGCTGGAACAAAGGAGCGTGGTGGGTTTCTGCGGGAGTGAAACGGCAGAGGGAAAAAAAAAAAATCACCTCAAAGCTTCATTTCCACGGGGACCAAACGTTTGGTACTGACGCTGCCGGGAGGCTCGGTTTCAGGGAAGTTCAATGCCCGGGTTAAGAAATGCCAAAAGCCTTTGTTACGTTGTTTTGCTTTTCATAAAAAAGAAAACCGTGCTACTGAGGTGGGGAAAATCCTGGGGTGTTTTCAGCATAAAACAAACATGAGGGATTTTGTTGGCCGCATTGCTTTCAGCTCCCCCCTGGCTGCGCTTCCCCCTTTGGCTTTGTCAGGGGATACGGGGGGGGGGTGGGAGCTGCCTCTGCCCCTGGGGAACCGGGCCATGGGGGTGTCCCCTGGGTCTCTAGAAGAGCTGGACCCCCAGGGACCTGCCACAGACCTGGGGAGCCTGTCCCTGGCGAAACGCCCCACATTGCCCCTCGTCCCAGCCCCTCGAACAGGAGTTTTTGGCCGTGGGTCGCTTTTCTGCCGGCTCACCCTTCCCGGGCTGCTCTCCTGCTGGGCAGACCCGCCGTACCTCCCTCCTTGGGCACACGGGCCCCCCGGTGGGTGCATAAGCCAAGGCCAAATTGCTTGAGCCATGTCCCTGGCTCGAGTCCCCTCGGACCACCTCGTTTGTGCCGGACCCTGACGAGCCGGGTCTCACCTGCCAGGCTCATGTGCACGGGGCCTGCTCATCCCTTCCCCTCGTTTCTGTCTGGTTTGTCACCAACGCAGCGCTGAGGCCTCAGCGAGACCCCAAACCTCCTCCCTGCCCCAGCAGCTTGCAAGGAATCATCCCCAGGGCACCAGGAGCAGCCCGTCCCCCGCCCTGGGAACACCGCTCCCGGCCGATCTCCATCCACCCTCCTCCCGGGGGGGTCTCACCTGCACGGAGCCGGGGGCTGCTGGGGGGTCCTCGGCTTGCCAGGCTGCAGGTTAACCCCAGGGCTGTTTGCCTGCAGGGCTGGTTGGGGTCCCCCTCCCTCCCCCCGCCGGGCAGGGGGGCCGGGGAGAGGGCTCAGGCCCTGATCCCCATCCATCGGGACGATGCCGACAACAAAAGGGCACCGCTAAGTCCAGGGAGGACGGCGTTTCCAGCAGCTCCAGAAGGCACAGAAAACTCTCTTCAGGAAAAAAAAAATAAAATAAAACACAGGTACAACTGTCAACCTTCTGAGGAGGGCGAAGGAAGAGCCGAGCTCAGCCGATGCTCAGCAGCGCAGCTCTACCCTCGGCACCTGGGAATGCCCGGCTCGGTGGGCACGGGCAGGGGGGCTCTGCTGCAGGGCCCCCGGCCCCCAGGGTGGGCGGGCAGGGCTGCGTCCCCCCCCCCCGGGGGTGCTGTGATGGGCAGGGGGGGTCTCAGCGGCGGGGTGCTGGGAGAGGGGTGGCAGCAGGCCCTCGGCGCCGCTCCCGACGTGCGGGCAGCGACGGAGGGGTTTTGTAAAGGTTTTTCTGAAGCGGGGAGGGGGAAAACAGGCGCAGGAAAAAATAATGCAGGCGCCAGGAATTCTGCCCGAGCTGCGGGAATATTGCAAGCGAAGAAAGTGCTGCAAGTAAAACTGGTGGGGAGAGGGGGCTCGGGAGCCAGAGCAGCAGCACATGCAGAGGCCTGAACGGGTTCACCTGCTGCCCCGCACCGGGGGTCTTCAGAGTTTAAGACTTTAAGCAGCAGAACCGTCCCCTCTGATTTTTTTATCTTGTATTTTTTGGTGATAATCACCCCCAGTGCTGGCCGTGCTTCGCCCAGCAGTTCCCATGAAGAAGGCCGGGGGAAGGATGGGGTTCGGAGCGGGGAAGGGAAGGGTCCGGTCCCGAGGTGTGGGACATCCCTGGCTCCCCAAAATGGGGCTCAGCCCCTCCCGGAGCAGGGCATGAGGAGGCAACCCAGTGGGGGGCAAACACCGGGGGCTGCCGGACACAGGCCTGGGGGGCACAGGGCAGCTTAGGGCACCCACCCAGAGCTGTCCACATGCACGCAAGGTGCAGCTCCGCGGGTCCCCACCCGTGAGGTTTATGCGGGATCTGCTCCTGCTGCTGCGGAGCGCCCGGGGGCTGTGCGGAGCCCGGCGGCCGGGCCGGGGCAGAGCGAGCCGAGACCGCCTGCGGCACCCCACGGCCCCCCGGGGCAGAGCCCCACGGCCCCGGCCCGGGTGTCGGCGGGGGAGTCCGGCTGCGAAGGGCCGCCGGGGCCCCCCCTCAGCTCCCGCCCGCCGCCGGGAGCGGAGGGGACGGGCGGGAGGCGGCCCCGGCCGCTGCCCCCCGACGGGCGCCGGGTCCCCCCCGCAGGAGCCGCCGCAGCCCGGGGCGAGGGGAGCGCGTCCCGCGTCCGGCCCGGCCGCCAGCCGGGGGCACGGGCAGCCCCGAGGGAACATTTCGTTGTCGCAAAACCGACGAGCAAACGAACCACGACCAAAAAAGTAACCCCCGCCCAAGCGCGGCACCGTCCCGGAAAGGGCGGCGGGCGCTGCGCCGGTCCCCGCCCGGGCCCGCACCCCGGCGGCAGCGGCTCCGGGCAGCGGCGGCCGCGGGGCTCCGTCCCGCCGCCCCCAGGGCTCGGGGCCAGCCCGCTGCCTTGCCCCGGCTCGGGGCCGCCCGCCCCCGGGGAGCCGGGGGGGCAGAGGGGCTGCCCCGCTCCTGCCGTCGGGCCCGCGCCGTCGGGCTCCGCTCCCCCCGCCGCCCCGGGGGCGGCTTCCCCGCGGCACACCCGCCCGCACCCCCCAGCCCCCCCGCGGGCCGGTACTTACGGGCGAGGGCGGCGGGGCCGGGGCCGCTCCGGTGCTGCCCCGGGGCGGCCGGGCTTAAGAGGCGTCCGGCGGGCGCGGGACAATGGCCGGGAGGAGGGGGCCGGGGCGGGCGGCGGGAGGCGGGGAGGGGACGGGGCCGCCGCCGCCGCGCTCCCCCGCCGGGCGCGCTCGCTCCGCCCCCCCGCGTCTGGCGTAAACCCGGCGCCGGGCTAAAAGAAACGGCGAGCTACCGGCGCCCGGGGCTGGTGGCCGCCGCGCCGCGCTCGCCCGCGCACGGCTCGCCGGTGGCGGCGGCGGCAGCGGCAGCGCCCGGTCCGGCCCGGCCCGGCCCGGCCCCCTCCCGGCCCGCCGCGCCATGTCGCTGAGCCCCAAGCACACGACGCCCTTCTCGGTCACCGACATCCTCAGCCCGATGGAGGAGAGCTACAAGAAGTTCGGCGGCATGGACGGGGCGGGCGGGCTGGGCGCGCCCCTGGGGCCCTACCGGCAGCCGCCGGTGCCCCCCCCCGCCGCCGCCGCCGCCGCCGCCGTCCCGCAGCACGTCGTGGCGGGCCCCCCCGGGGCGGCCGCCTACCACATGCCCCACGGCGTCTCCCAGTTCCCGCACGGCGCCGTCGGGGGCTACTGCAACGGCGGGCTGGGCAACATGGGCGAGCTGCCCGCCTACCCCGAGGGGATGCGGAGCGGCGCGGCGGCGGGCGGCGGCTGGTACGGGGCGGGCGGCGACCCCCGCTACCCCAGCAGTAAGTGCGGGCGCGGGGTGGGGGGCACGGGGCGGCGGGGCCCGGGGGGCGGCGGGGCCGGGGGTGGGGGGGGTGGGGGGGGGCGCTGCCCCGACGGGGCGGCCGCCGGCGCTGAGCCGCCTGTCCCCGCTCAGTCTCCAGGTTCATGGGCCCCTCGGCGGGGATGAACGTGGCCGGGATGGGCGGCCTGAGCGGCATCGCCGAGGGCGCCAAGGCCATCGTCCCGCTCCACGCGGCCCCGCGGAGGAAGAGGAGGGTGCTCTTCTCCCAGGCGCAGGTCTACGAGCTGGAGCGGCGCTTCAAGCAGCAGAAGTACCTGTCGGCGCCGGAGCGGGAGCACTTGGCCAGCCTCATCCACCTCACCCCCACCCAGGTGAAGATCTGGTTCCAGAACCACCGCTACAAGATGAAGCGCCAGGCCAAGGACAAGGCGGCCGCCCAGCAGCTGCACCCCGACGGCGGCGGCCTCTGCCCGCAGCACTCGCCCCGCCGCGTCGCCGTGCCCGTGCTGGTGAAGGACGGCAAACCCTGCCCGCCGCCGGGCAGCGGCACCCCGGCCCCCGGGCCGCCCGCCCCCCCGCCCCCCGCCGCCCCCGCCGCCGCCGCCGCCGCCCCCCCCGCCGCCCACCCGCACCCCGGCTCGCTGGGGCAGGCGGCCGACCTGGAGGAGCTCTCGCCCAGCCCGCCGGCGCTGCACGACCAGGTGCCCCCCCTGGCCCCCCTGGACTCGGCCGGCGTCGACTACAACGGCGGCATGGTCAGCCCCAACCTGCTCTACGGCAGGACGTGGTAATCCCCGTGCCCCCCCCCCCACCCCCACGCACCCCCCGCCCCGGCCCGCCCCCGCCCCCGGGACCGGACCCACCCGGCCCCGACGGCCGCCCCGGCCCGGCGAGGCGCCTGCGGGGACCCCCGACGGCCGCCCCGTGGGCCCGCGCCTCGCCTCGCCCCCCCCTCTCCCCACCCCTCCGGCCTCGCCCGGGGTTTTTTTTAGGCGTTCCTGCGGGGTTTTGGAGACTTGGGCCCGACGGCGGGGCCGCAGCGGGGCGGGCGCTCGGTCCGTGGGGCTGCCCGCCTGTGTCCGCCTCCGGCTGCGGGTGCGGGTGCGGGTGCGGGGTGCGCGCCCGTTCGTGGCTCCGGGTCCCGTCCGCCTCCGCAGCCGCCCCACCGGGGGGTGCGGGGGGGGGTGCAGGGCTCCGCTCCCGGCCCGGCCCCGCTCTCCCGCACCCGGGCAGCGGCGGCCGAACCCGCCCGCAACCGGAGCCCGCGCCGGTGCGCGTATACCTTACAGCCCCCATTGAACGCGAACAATAAATCTGAAGTGCAACTTATCTCAGCAGAATTAATCTTATAAGGGTGCCCCTGAAGTGCAATTTCATTATTATTTGATTGAAGGTAAATTGAATCGTAACTCAAGGTCGAGGAGGCGGCGAGCGGGGCGAGCGGCGGGCAGCCCCTGCCTTTCGGAGGACGGGGAGCGGCCGGAGCCGGCAAAATGAAACGCCCCCCAGCCCGGCAGCGGCGGAGGGTCGGCGGAGGAGCCCTCGGCCGCCGGTGCCCAGATTTAAGGGGGAAAACCGTTTTTATCGTTGTGGTTAATTATTATTGCTTAGCGAATGAAGGCGCGCGTTCCGGGCAGCCGCCGCCACGACCGGTACCGCCAGCACCGGCGCCCCGCGGAGCTCCCGACCGGTGCCGAGACCGCGGAGACCCCGGCAGCTCCCCCGGGACCCCCGGGACCGGGCACCGCTTCCCCGCCGGGAGAAGCGGGGGGCGGGAATCGGGCCCCACCGGGGCCGCCGGGCTGGAGGAGGAACGACGGCGGAAGAAATTTTCCCCGAGGAAATCCAGCGCACCGGGAAACACTGCTGGGAAGTTTCCGGAGATTTTTTTTCTTTTATTTTTTCTTTTTAAATTTTATTTTATTTTATTTTATTTTATTTTATTTTATTTTATTTTATTTTTTACAATAAAAGGAAACCTTCTCAAGAATTGGCTGCTTCGTTCTCGGTGTACGTACGGATGCGGTTTGACCGCCCCTGGACAACCCCCTCCAAAAAACCCCTCTTATTTTTCATGGCTCCGCCATCCTCGGGAAAGGGAAGGGGGGGGAGGGTGTCCCCCCCCCCAGCTTTGGGGACCGCCGGGGGTCCGCGCCGCGAAGGAGCTATTTTGAGGCGGAAAAAAAACGGATTTCGGCCACTGCGAGCCCAGGGCCCGGCTCCCAGGCACCTTTCCAAAGGGGCCATTCCAGGGGCCGGGGGGGGGGGGAACGGCGGGCACCTTCCCCTTCCCCTCCCGGCGGCTGCAGCATGGGGACCGCTCGCTCGGGGGGACGGGGCGATGCCCAGGGATCCCCCCTTTGCCATGGCCGGGCTCCCACGGGGGGCAGGTTGCGGAATGGGGATGGCCCTTGGGAAGGGGATGGCGCTGAGCCCCGTGGTGTGAGAGAGCCCATACCCCCACCCCAAACCCTGGTAATGCAAGGTTGGAGGCTTCAGGCTCAGGTCAGGCTTGGAAAATACGTATCTAGGAAGAGGTAGAGCGATTTTGGGATGGCCACGAGGGTCCTGTCCCCAGGGGCCATCCCCAAATACCCCAGCAGCTCTGGGTCCTGGAGGGGGCTTGGATGCAGTGGGGCCACATGCCTGGGCAGGGGGATGCACGGGCAGTGGAAGCAAGCAGCCGGGGAGGGGCGATGCTCCAGGGCCAAGGCCCCCAATCCCATCCCTGCGCGATGGCACCGAAGCCCCCGGCCAAGCACGTTGCTCCAAGCACCGCTCCGAGGGTCCGGGGGGGCACCGCAGCTCCTGGGGTCAAGGGCAGGCTCTGCTGGGGAATGCCAACCCGCTTAGAGACCAGCAGCCCAGGGGGCAAAGAGCTGGGCAGGGGGAACGTGCAGGGACGAGCCCTTCCCAAAGCAGCCCCCCCAAGAACGCTGATCCAGCCCCACTTCCATCCCCCTCACCCCAAAAGACAGAGAGCGAGGGACAAAAACCCACTGGCGCCCCGGGTTCACGGGGCACCTTCGGCTGCGTAAGGATGAGCCACCGGGCTCCTTCCTCCAGCCACCCCATTTGCATGAAAATTCACATCCTCCGCTGGTTTTGTTCTGCTCGAAAAGCAAAATTACTTTTTCGAGACCCAAATACTTCCCCCGGCGGAGGGAGAAGGCCATTGGCGAGGGCTGATGGCGTTTCCCAGCTCGGAGCAGGATGGCAACTCTTTGCATTACAATGAAGGATTCTGCTCCACCCTCAATCACTTGAAAATAATGAATCCAGTTTCACGATTTCTTCCTCCCGAGGTTACAGCGGTCTGGGTCTCTTCCCTCCTCGCTGGTGATTAACATCTGGGCCCTCCAAGGACCGGGCTGAAACAGCGACGGCGGGGCGCGCCGTGCCTTGCACCCGGGCGTACGGAGGGGCTTTGGAGTTTGCTGGTGTCCAGCTATGGAAAAGTCCAACTGGGGCACGATGGAGAGACAGTGTATTCATTTATTAATTAGCATTAACCCCGCTCATTTAATTGGAGGACCTCTTTTTTTTTTTTATTTTTCATTAAACAAAGATTTTAAATGCTACGATAGAGGCCGTGGGGAATTATTTTCCAAGAAATTACCATAACCATGTGCACGCAGGTAGGGAGAAGAGATATAAACAGGTTGTGGAGGGGGTTGGGAATAAACCACTCGATACCGCTCAGAATTTCAAAAGCCACTTTATAAAGCAAATAAAAATATTTACCGATTTGGTACACTCACATGGAAAACCCCTAAAAAGAGTGCTAAAAAGGAATGGCAACTCTGTACTTCACAGCTGGTTTAAATTATATATCAAATCAGACAAACACACTTCCCGTGCTCCTTTATGTTACAATACCAAAAGCCAAAACCAGGCACAAGTTGTAAAAGTTGAAATGTTTTACTTCAGAGTCAAAAAAAAAAAAAAAAAAAAAAAATCTCCTTTTGTCGTGAGAAATCCAAGGAAGCGTCCGACAGGGAATAGCGAGAGATGCGTCCCGGAACACCGCGCTCCGCAGGCCGCCCACTGGGTCTTCCCCCGGAGTGAATAAAATCCGATTTCTACGCATAATTTAAAACTCCGTGTCCGTGTGCGGGCTCTCGGGTGCGAAGCAGAGGGTGCTTGGGGTTCAGCGTGGCGGGCGCAGCTCGTGTACGTGACGGAGACACCGGCGCTTCCACCCCATCCAACGCCTCACGGGCGGGTCAGCAGGGCTAGTTTGCAACACGCTATTTCCAAGCGACGTAGCTTCCCCCCCCCCCCCCAATAATTAGAAAAAAAAAAAAAAAAAAATCGATTTGGTAAGAAATATGCACATTTAAACCAAGTATCATAGTTTAAAAACTACTGGGATGTCTTAAGGATTCCATTTCTCTCCCCCCCCACCAGTTAATAAAAGAACCAAACCAAAATCCCGTACATTTTCTATACTTAAAAACAAACAAACAAATAACACCACCAACAAAAGAGAGTCAAGAGCTAATTCCAGCTGTATCTTCCTGAGGGAGGTGGCAGCGGGTAGGGCCTCCCGGGGCCGTATGCCTACAAACAAACAAAAGCAAGCATTTATTTTTTGGATTAACGTCACGGCAAACAAGGCAGGCGCGCTTCAGGCGCCGCGCGGAAATGAAACAATACATCCTCCGCACGGCGAGGGCTGGCGGGCCGGGCCGGGCCCCTCTCGCCGGCGCCTGCAGCCGCTCTCCTGTCACACACAGAGGCTTTAACTTCCACCCCGGAGAGGGGCTCGGGGCAGCTCCGGCCGCAGCGAGGCGGTAATTCGGCAGCGAGGACGAGGTGCTGCACCGCCGCTGCCCGCCCTTTGCGCTCAGCAACGCGGGAAGCACGAAGGGCCGGGAGGTTAAAGCCATGGGTGCAGACCCCCTCAGGCACCCACCTGAAGGGGGGACGTCGAATTCATATTTTTTAATTCCTACAGCAGCACGGGCCTCGCGGCGCGGGCGCTTACGCGTTGCGCCGAGCGATGACGCAAAGCCGCTTTTGCGGACCCGCGTATCGGTTTGAGATGCGCGATGCCCCTACGCTCTTCGGAGGATCGCTCAGGGTTATTTATTTTTTAGAGGACAAAAAAAAAAAAAAAAAATTTCCCTCAACTACCGCTTTCCGTGTCAGGTGTAAGCAGTCTCGCGCTGAGGCGAGGCGGGCGTTTTTACAGCTCAGTATTTTAAGAAAGAGAAAAAAAATAAATTGCATGTGTTCGAGCAGCAGCATTTTCCAGCACTCATTCGTTTTAAATAAAAGGCTAAAGATGCCCAAATCCCACCTTGGCACTCACCCTGAACCAGACACATTTTTGTATTTAAATTTATAGGTGAGGCACTCTGTACATCAACTACCCAGTGCAAAAAAATCCGCCCGAAAACATCATTAAAAGTCCCCTTGAAAAATTTAAAATTATTTCAAACCTTGACGCACAGTAGAGCCCAGGAAGTTAATTAAATGTGACGCACTAACGACAGCTACAGGGCTTGCTTTGTTTCTTAGGTGGATTTTTTTTTTTTTGGTGGGTAGGGGAAGAGGGGCTCCCTTTATTTCTTTACATTTCTTCTACGGGGGCTCAGGGAGAACCATGGAAACTGGTGAGCGGGCGAGGAGGAAACCTGCGCCGAGGGGAGGTTCGTGTTGGGCCGCTGGGGTCTGGCAGGCAGCAAGGGCTCCGAGCAGGAGCACAGGGCTCCACGGGCAGTGCAGAACGCGCCGGGTTTCCCACTATCAGGAAGGGTTTACATTTGCTTTGGGGTTTGCTTGCGATGAATTAAAAAAGGAGACAAGCCACGGCCCCTGAAAAATCCTTCCAGTTGGGTGAAGAGCAGCGATCCCCGCAGAGAGCTACAATTCAGGGGTGCATTACTGCGGGCTACAATAAAAGCGCCAGACCCCCGCCCAACACCATCGAGTTCATTTTTGTTTTCTGGAACAGCTGGAAGGCACCACCGAACGCCCACTACCCCAGAACAACCCATATCCATGGCAGTTGCATTAATTTTGTAAGCACTTGGTAGCAGCGCGTTTATTAACCTCTTCAGACCATGTTCTGTATGCTGTAAAAAAAGAATTCAGAGGTGAAAGGGACCAAAGATAATTATTTATGCTGCTATGTGTCACCACTTCCACTTGAATCCCTTTTCAAGGCTTTAAAGCTTTGAAATGTACAGGCAGCAATGCTAGATTCAATTATTGGTTTTGCACCCGAAAGCCTTTAAGGTAGCTTCTAATTCTACCCCAGTGCTGTCAGCCCCGAGGAAATAACGACATCTGGAAGTTCATTTTAAAAATGACAAAAAAAAAAAAAAAAAAAGAAAGAAAGAAAAGCAGCAACAAAAAAATATAAAAGGAGATAAAAACTAGTTGGAAAGCAACACAAATGCAAAGGACATTTTTTAAGGAGGCAAATTCACTTGAGCTGAAAGATTTGTGCTTAACAACCACCACGTACGGGAATACAGATAAAACCGCTGTCACCACCCGGCTTTAACTTCGGTTCATGATCCAGCAGGCACGTCCCATGCTAGGGCCAGGGGAATCGGGTTTTGGGCCAGACTGCAGCACCTCCAAGCAGCCATGGGCTCCTGTTCGAGTGGCCCGGGGGCGAGCAGCTGGGGCGCTGCGAGGGCAGGGGTTTCCCGTCCCTGCCGGGCTGCGGATGCCCACGATGCTCTGAGACCCCACGGTTCCAACCGTGACCGAACAGGGGGTGCCCTCCCTGAGCTCACCCCGCAACCATTTTTGGAAGACAACTCCCGTTCACCTTTGCGATTCCGGCTGAAGGCGTTAGGCATGAAGATTTAAGGTTAGGGATGAGCTAGTTCTGGTTCCTTTTGCAAATATATCTGCTTACACTCCTTGGGGTACAGGGCAGAGCAGAGTACGGCATGACAAACAGACCTTTTTTTCAAGTTATCTGTTTTCCAGTGCTAATTAACCACCACCCAGACTCCACCAGCATCAAAATCCTCCACTGATTTTCCTACGTTGTTACAGCAGCCCCCCTCACGGATCGGTGCAATGACACATTTATTCCTTTGTCTCCGGTATTTTGGGTAAACCTATGGAACACAAACCTAAAGATTTCTGAAGGCTGATCCTATCAACACACCTCACCCAAATCTGAAATGCGCTTAACAAAACATGGGGGACTAGCTGGGGATTCACGCCCCACTGTTTCCCCGTTAAACCCAACATGATCGTAACCCAGTCTTGCTGACAGCCAAACCCAGTCCTGGAAGGATTTGTACTGGTGATGCCTCCCCACTATACTGGGAGCAGGAGTGCACGGTGGCGTGCTTGCCTCTCTTCCCCCCCCTCCCCGTTTCTTGCTCCACCACCAATACAACAACTGAGGGGGCTGAAGACAATTCTTACTCCAGCCTCAAAAGCCTCCTCTGCACTAAGAACGCTTCAGGGTGGGAGTTGGGGGTGGAGGGGGGGAGAAGGGAGTCTCGCTGCTGCTAACAAGGGCTCAGCCGAACAAGAGTTTGAGAGCTGGGGCAGGCTGCTTGCGGGCTATAGATCTTTTCAGCCGCTCTGCGTAATCCTGCCCTCGGCAGACAATGCTGAGAACGGCGTTAGCAGCTTCTGGGCTGTCTCTGCTGGGCTTTGGTCCCAACGAGCTGAACCGGGGTAGAGGGGCACACAGCACTCTGCAAAAAGCTCCCCCAGCAAAGGCCAAAGGCTGCTCTTCCCTTACCAGCTCGGTCTGACAGTACGTGTTTTTATTGCGTTAGCTGCCTCAAAGCCCCCGCGCCGTAACGAGATGTCACGGTGCAAAAGTGGTTGTGGTAGATTGTGCTACCCGAGCCTCCTGACCCGAATGGAAAAAAAAAAAAAAAAAACAAACCATAAAGCAGATGAAGAATCAGAGAAGTGGTAGAAATGCTACAAAGGTGACGTTCACATATGTCATACGACATTACAGCTTACAGGTGTTGGGCTTGCAGTCCCCGCTCTATAAGCAAAGGAGGCCGGGCCATTATCCAATACACACAGGACCAAATCTACACCCAGGGGAAAATGCCCGTGTGCTGCCTGCAGCACGGAGAAACAGCCCCAGAAACCAAACTCCAAATCTGAGTGTGTCTGCACTGTACCCTGCAAGACAGACGCCTGCGCACTCGGGAGACGGGGGCTGGGAAGAAATGAAGAATGAAGAGCGTGCTCCAAGAAGCGACTTGGCCTGAGCACGTTTGTGAGAGGCAGCAGAACCAGGTCCAACAGAAGGGCAAGTTTCAAACAACTTGCGCCTTAGTTTCCATACACCAGGTTGGGAAACAGTGCTGTCACCAAGCCACCGAGCACCCTCCCCTCCTCTTCCCCCCTTACTGGTCAGTAGCCTTCCCACAGCTGGGTCATCATCCCACTTACCAAAGCAGCCACAGAACTGACAAGTTTAAAATAAATGTCAGATATCTATATTAAACTAGTAGATAGCATTGCAAACACTCGAATTCCTAGCACGGGAGTATATGCAGATTATGTTTTTACCGAGCACACTCACACACAAAGTCACGTAAGCAAAATCACCGGCTGCTTTCAAGCAGCATTTCCATTCTGTGGTATTTTCATAAACTGATGGCAAAGTCACCAACGATTCTGGGTGAGGTTCTCCCATCACGGTCACTTGTTCTCATGGAACCACACACAGCTATTCTCACGTGTGCTTTCACAGACATGTTTGTTTCTCCGGCTACTAGAATCTAATATCTGCATTCAAGTGGTTTTTCAGCTATGCGAAAGCCAATAAACATTTGAAGGGAAAAATTAATGAAGTCGTAAGAACTTATATTTTAAACATACTGGGGAGCAACCCTTCTATCCCCAAAATGTGTAGCCAATAGATTTCCTTTCAGAAGGGGAGGACTCTGGCTGAAATACTTGCCTTCAGACCACGTCTTCTCAGGCTGCGAGAGGCGTGTGACTGGGTAGCGTGTTTGATTGAGTTTTAATGAAAAGCAGTGGTGGCAGGGTCACGGAGTGGCCTTTCGCCAGGGGTACCTGTGGAGGGGCTGGATGGGGCTGGGGAGCCTACCTGTCAGTGCTTTCAGCTGGTGACACAGCTAGCGGGGTAAAGCCAGCCCCGGAACGCCTACCGGCGCTGCACGCGCGCTCCGCAGCCACGCGTGGAGGAAGCCTTACCCAGGAGGAGCACAAAACGTGCCAAACGGAGCAACGCTTTCATACCTGTCTTCCCCTGTCCATCCGATCTTCTGGTCTCTGTGGGTAATTCATTGGTCCGCCCAGCACCTGGTACTGGTTTGGCTGGTACTGATTTTGGGATTGCAGCATGCGGTTCCAGGCAAGAAGAGGAGCAGCCCCAGCAGTCCTGCGAACAGAAGAAACACGCCGCAGCGTGAACTTAGCTCCACACCACAACCCCCAAGTTCCTGCAGTCTGGTATGGTAAATGATGTGATTTGTCTCAGAGTTAAACGCTGCCACAGCCAGCTATGCCTGCAGGGGTGCTGCAGGTGGCCAAGCCATCAGAGGTAAATTGGGGAGGGGGGGGAATACCTTCCAAGATTTTCCTACCAAAAGGCCACATTCACATACCGCGTCCTTTACCGCGGCTCGAAAGCTACAGAACCAGGTGCTACCACAGGCAGCAAATTCAATTTTACAAATCAGAGATTTTTTTTTTTTTTTTTTTTTTTTCTTCAAATTCCTTGGAAGGATTCTGTCCACCTTTTATGTTAGGGGCAAATTAGGCAACTCGTCCGCACCGATCCTGCACGCAGATTAAGCCCCAGATATCAGCAAGTTAGCTAAACGTAACACACCATCCGAAGACGAAACATGGGCGGAACAGGAGAATGAGGCTTTCTTCTCTCAATGTCCAGACTCTTTCTGGGAGTCCATTCTTTCTGGTTAATTGCAGGTTGCAAATGAATTCTTACGGCGAGTATTCTGAATCTAGGGTAGGGGCCTTGGCTGTTTTTTCCCATCCATTATTCTGCTCAATATGTCAGAAGGTCTGATCGGGAAGAAACCTTTTCAAGTTCTATTGATGCCGTTTTCAATTGACCACGGTGACCTAGCAACATAAGCACTAATTGGCATGGGCTGACTGACATTTGGTGTACAGTTTATATGGGAACGCAAATTCAACATCCATTATAACCTAGTTTGCCATCCTAGATTACCAACAGCAAGAAATGTTTTAATTGCCTTCAAGTACCTATTCTAGCATTACAATTATAAAGCAACAGGTATAATGCATCCAATCATTGTTTGATTAAAAATATTTAGAAAAATGACAGAGCCATGATATAGGCTTTAAAGCTGAGCAAGGGGTGAGGGTACAATCCCTTGCAGAAGGCGTAGCCGTTATGTTTTGCTATACAATATAGTGTTGTGAAGGAAAAGCACCGGAGGCAGTTAATCTTCTCTGACCCCTGTTTAAGAGAGGCAGTCGAAGAGCGCGCGGCCGGCCTGCTGAGAGACGGCAGCGGCAGAGAGCACCAGCCCTGCCTCCTCCTGCCTTTACCTGCTGCACCGCCGTAACTTGGCACGCCTCCGCCTCGATCTGCTGGATTAAACTGGCAGGACTCCAGCCTCGGAGGAGTAACCCTGCCCAGAGGCTGATCTGTTCTTCCAAACACACCTGCGGCTCGGGGAGGAGGCATGACTCGGGAGCAAGGGAGGGCTGGCAGCCCGCTGTACGGCGCTGGGCAAAGCCAGCAGGCCGTGCTGGGAGGGGAAGGACTTTTAAACACGTGTTTCACCAGCTGGAACAGAGGCAAAGTTGGAATCAGGACAGGCAAACCTAAGGATAAAACGAACAAACACGGGCGTTTTGGACGTGAAGGCTTTCTGGCTTTGGATGCAAATTGCTTTTGGTTTCACGCCGAAGCCTGCAAAACAGCTGCTCCACCTGCTCAGATTCCCACCTGCCTGCATTTTAGGAACTCCTACGTCTTCTAGAAATGAAATACCTTGATTCCTGTTTATAATAAAGTGTGAGTCTTCCCTGATAAATACGCAGTTGGTGAACGCAATGTGCAACACTCACTAAAAATGAACACGCACAAAAGCTAAGCGGTAATACTGAACTGCGTGGGTTTATTTTTAGCTTCAGAGGTTATGTCTAGAGCTGGAGGATGTTATCCGGGTCACTCAACAGCAGGAGCAATACCGTATGGAACGTTAGAGCACGGAACGCTTCCAGGGAGTAAACACAAAATCAGCATGCTAAGTACGATATTCCTTTTGATTAAGTATTTTAAGTACTAACCCCCCCTCTCCTTATTCCTAGAAAACAGCAGGCTCTGCAGGAAGAATGCACTGCTCAGCCTTAAGGAAAACTACCAGGAATTACCTACACAGCCCCAGGTCTGGCACTTCCAGTAACAACCACTCTGCCTCTCCGCCCTGGCCAACGTGCCTGTGATCCATACCCTCCGCGCCCGATGATCCCAGGCCAACACGTGCTACCTGCCCCGGAACGTTTGACACACATTTCACGTGACATTAATAAGTATTTGGCACAGAGCTTCAACTTTTTATTTTAAATTAAGTACTGCTTAGTGCGAAGTTGGGATATTTAAGAAACACATCAACACTAATATTGCTATTCCGTCTGGACATTTTTTCCTTTGAGGCCATCTGAAAGAGGGGAACTGGGGATTTATAGTTAGAACCACTACTGGAGGAGGATAAAACTAGCAGGGGGGAAAAAAAAAAAAAAGCTGCAATGCATTTTCTGATTTTATAGCCAGAAAAGCAGCTCTCACCTTTTTTGCCGCTCTTAAAGCGCAGAACTATGCACTATTTTTAACAAACCAAAATTTTAGATTTTCATCTAAATTCATCAGCTAGATTTTCACCTGGTAAACAGAAATCAGGAAATTCTAGCACTTCCAGCACTTGACTTCATGTTAGTCTAGTGGATGTATTGATCAGCAATTCAGTTTATCCGAGGGTGGGGATTTGTATGCAGCAAAGCTGTGCCTTGTGGGTACCAAAAAAAGAATGGTGCCACCTGGAATGTCCCATGAGCGCACACTGGCAGAGTTACTCGAATGCACAATCCAGAGTTGTGTCAACGCACGATGAAACTAAAGCATATACAGGCAGGACAGCTAAAATACAACTTCAGGAAGCTTTACACAACAAAACATTTCTGTGCTCCAACCTCAGCCTCTTTGGAAATCTCTTCTATGAGCAAATTTCCATCAGCCAGGAAACCAGGTAGCAAATAAATACGTATATATATATATTTTTGATATATATATATATAAAAACCCAAACTCTGAAACATATCAGACCCCCAGCACGGAAAGCAAGAGCATGAAAGAATCTTCTGCAATCCCCAGTAATGCAGCCCAGACCAACCCGAGCCTGAGCAGGACGTGCTGAAAGGTGCCCTGTTCAACAGCATCTCACCAATTTTACTGTACTTGCTGCACACTGAATTGCATCACTAAGTTTAAAAGGTATAAAATCTTACGCAGGAGACAAGATCATCTGGATTATGAAGAAACAGAGCTGTAAGCTACTGGTTTTTTCCACCCAGGCCTGTGGAGAGCTAGTTTAGTCCCCACTGCAATATGCTATCCCTGAAATAGCACAAAGGCTCAAAGCTTTCTCGGCAGGGACAGGGCTCCTTGCTTATCCCTTGCCTGACGTCGCAAATCAAGGATATCGTAGCCTCCCGCCAACCCACTTCATCTGAAAAGGCTGGAGCAGGGGCTGGCCTCTCCCTCAATTACTTTCTTCCCGGGAACAGAGGTGATGGAGAACAGAAATTCCTTGCTGCCCTCCCCGGCAGCACCTTGCGGCTCCTGGAGCACCTGAAGCCGCAGCAGCAAGCGGGGACAGCCTTGAGGGTGGTGGTATGGGAAGCTGGCAGCTCCCAGGGAATTAACTGGGAGACTGGAAAAACCTCTTGGGGGGGTGGGGGGAGGTTCGGTTCAACAGGTTCAGCCATTTCTTCCTGCACTGAGCCTTTACATTTCTGTTTAAACTTTTGCTTACGTCTCCACACTTATCTAACTCAATGTCAGCCCTAAGCATCCGTTTGATTTGTTTCCCAAATCAAAACATGTTCCAAGATGGCAAAATTACTTATCCTTGGCACGGAAACCTGCAAGTTAATGGTTTTCATAAGCCATCAGAGGTACAACAAAGCACCACCAGGGAGGGAAAGCATCATACGTATACTGTTGTCACTCGAAAGCTCGAACAGCGTTCTCCAAGCTTCTCTAAAGCTTATTTTCTAGGTGAAGATGACACATCTTCAATTTAAAGTCACCTCAGGGGACACCAATTTCCTCAAGTTTGGGAGCTGAATAGCGAGGTCAATACCGCGACACCAGAAGCACGCTGGACAGGTTAGCGGCTCGAATCGTCAACACCCCCCCTACCTGCAAAAACGCTCTGGGGCACTTGGGCAGCGTGCAGTCACTTCTAAAAATATCAGCACAAACCAAGCACAGCAACCTTACCGTAGGATTCCCATCACAGAGACAGCTGACCACTACAATTGTAATAAAAATGTGTATTTCAAGTGAGAAGTAAACAGAGTTTCTGGCTGAAAGAAGTTAGTTAAACGTGAATTGAGAAACTCGCCCGCTTTGCAAAAACCAACAGCCTGGTAAAGTGATAAATTATAGCATCGTAAAAGTAATGACAAGTTACAGACTGCTAGTGGTATCTCGTTAAATGGTACCACATGAATTGGATCTAATTAAGGTGTGGGAATAGCAACTCCTACGGACAAAGTAACGTTAAAGTTGGTAATGCGAGATTCATTTTAATGCCATATCCCCCCTTGACGTGGCACAGGACAAGGAAGCCGGACTTATTTCAATAGGGATCAGAA